>BJFM01002139.1:33491-51904 GCA_016586285.1 Arothron firmamentum | reverse complement strand
TGCAATATTTTATTTTATTTTTTTTAATATTTGCTATCCCACTTTTTAACTTACTTTGGGGAATGTTGTGTTTTAGTTAGTCGTGAATAACAGCCGTATATGGCATCGTTCCAATAGCCAACTCGATTTATGTTATTTGTGTTTTTGGGAAGTTAACACTGGAAATATCTATCAAATGTGTGTTTCTATTTGTTCCTTTCTTGAAATCGGAAGCAGGATTAGAACCTAGGTCATTTCTTTTTATCAATAACCGTGTAACCGTGTCTCCATTGGATTCTTTGGTATTTGATATTTATTTCCAAAGACGAAGCATTCATAAAAACAAAGCATAGTTGATTTTAAAAAAGCAACAATGAAAACAAATGCTGCATGTAATTGATAATAGTTTAGCTGAAATATGAAGAAAAATATTACGAAGGAACTGACAAAATAATAATCAGCTGTGCAGACATTTTTGTCCACTTGGTGGCAGCCGAAAACTGAAACGCGTCACACGCGCTTCAAACGTCATATGAAGAAGAAGTGCTGCTACGCTACGCTGCTGCCACTCAGTGTACAGGCAGAGCAGCATCTACTCAAGTAGTCTTATCTTTTTTTGTTTCACAGTTGTGTAGTTTTGTCTCTCTTCAGTTAGTCTCTACTTTGGACTTATTTTTCAAAGGAAGGACTGCTTGAGGAGCTCAGAAAGATACCGGAGGTTGTGGAAGGAGGAGTTTTCACAACCCCCCTGTACTGCCTCGATTTTTCTTGCTAGCGGTTTGTAAGGAGAGTTCTTTTCTGCGGGTCCAGGAAATATGAGCTTTCTTTTGTAAGTAATTCGCGTGTCTTTAAAGCTATTTTCGCCTTACTTCGTTCGTTTTGATAATGATTATTTAGGGTTGTGTTCAGGAAGTAAAATTAGCATTAGTTACACAACTGAATAGCGAAATCATAACATGGGATAAGTCTACTACCTGGATTGGCTGCGACTATTAACGTTAATGCATTATTTACTAAATTTTCCGAGAGAGAATCTATATCTGCATCAATCATTTTTCCCAATCGTCTGTAACTGTGTTATATAATTTTTTTATTTTTTTGGATCTCTCTTCCTACATAGGACCTTTTCCAGTCAAATGCTTCACGGTTTGGCCTAGATAATTACTGGTATGGTGTCGCAATCGGCTAATCTAGCGTTGATCTGACATAACCAATATATTCACCCCTAGATTTTACTCAAGTACTGTATGTGGTACTATTAGATAGAATAAGAGGCTAAAAATCTCATTATCGTGACTGATTATGTAAATAGGTTTGCTCACGTGTTTCAACTGTCACTATATTTTTGTTGTTCATAAAATAATGGCATGTATAAAGTTTCTTTCATAATGGTTTGTGTTGGTAGAGTAGGGTGATAATGAAGAACTATTCCACGGGGTATTTACCATGTTATGACGAGGTTGAAATTCTTGTTTAATGGGGCAGTGAGATGAATTGAATGGTCTGTCTCTGGAAGACCTCATTAGGCTTTACAGAGAGAGAGAGAGAGAGAGAGAGAGACCCACTGTTCTGTTACTCTGATTCGTACAAATTGCTGAAATTACCAACAGTTCAACTTGCTCGGCATTTCCATCTATGAGGAACTGCAAACTCTCATGCGCTGTCATCACATGTGTCACAGTATTTATCACGCTGTTTGCCTTCCTCTTTTTAATCTGACACACAGTGGAAACCGTGGAAACAAAACCTTCAAGCCCAAGAAGAATATCCCGGAGGGATCTCACCAGTACGAGCTGTTGAAACATGCAGAGGCTACTCTGGGGAGTGGTAACCTGCGCATGGCAGTCATGTTGCCTGATGGCGAAGACTTAAACGAATGGGTGGCAGTAAACAGTAAGCACTAATTTTACCAATCCCCTCCTTTTTGGGCAACCATTTTTGATTTTTTTTCACTATTATGCACACAGTTGCATGCTACTTATTGGACATTCCTTCACCGAAATCTTAATTAGTGCACATCAAGAATGATTTGGGGGTGTAGGGGCTTGGCATGCGTGCTGGAAAAACCACCGTGAATGTTAAATAGGCTTTATTGTCTTTGCTCTGAGAGCGTGTTTGCTTCTACCTCTAAACTGAGACAAATTGCTGGCAAGTAAATGTCCTATTTTATTATCTGGCAGGAGTGCTTTCAGGGTAAGCGATGTACATTGTCTTGACATGTTAAAGATTAAATTTAGTATTGAAATGATTAAATGGTTAATTTTCATTTGGTTTTACTTTTTATTGATTTTGATGCTCATTTGCATCATATTACATGTTTTATTTCAATGGCTGCACATAAAAAAGTTTGAGTTCTTCCAGTGTGAATTAATTTCATAATAATAGAAACTAAGCAGCCTTACAATTTGTCGGTTTCTTATAATCACATATCATTCATAACAGTTTACCAATGACTTTTTACATTGAATGACTCCACTGAGGGTACATCAGCTGTTATTTTATTAATAACTGCTTTTAAGCAAAAGGATCTCAGGCACAAATGCTTGTCCATTACCATTTGTAGGGCTTGGTTTATTTTCATCATGTCGGTTCAAGTTTTGTTTTGTTTTTGTTTTTTTTAACAGCTGTGGATTTCTTCAACCAGATCAACATGCTTTACGGCACCATCACAGATTTTTGCACAGAAGAAAGCTGTCCGGTCATGTCTGCTGGTCCTAAGTGAGTTTTGCACGTTGCCACTGTTATTTTAGGATGGTTTGTGGTCTCATTCAGGTTAAGTTGGTTGTGGAATTATTATCCCTGAATGTCAGTAGCACTCATAATAGATAGTAGTTTGAGTATAAAGTAAATACAAGGTCTGTGATGTTATGACAACTGTGTATTTGCCTGAATTCATCCAGTCAGTTAGCTTTCAACATCTAGCCTACCAAAATAGCATTATTTGTGTTTTCTAAAGGTATGAGTACCACTGGGCTGATGGAACAAACATCAAGAAGCCAATCAAATGTTCCGCTCCCAAGTACATTGATTACCTCATGACCTGGGTGCAAGACCAGCTCGACGATGAGACACTTTTCCCTTCAAAAATCGGTAAGCATTCTCTGCTTGGTTAACATGTTTTATAAATCTAATTTATTTGATAAATATAATTGACGATTTAATCAATTTAATTAAATCATCAATGATTTAATGTGTACTGATATATTGACATGTTTTTAATGTGAAGGTGAAAATGGGCTAAAATCTGGCAAAAGTCTACAGTGATTGTGGGAGATCTCACAATAATGCATTTATAAACAATTTTTTTTTTTTGCTTTTTAAAATACCTGAGAAGATGTCCTACATTTGTTGGGGTGATTCAAAATGTTCTGTGAAGTACTCAGATTTTCCTAAATCAAAGCACAGCTCCAAGCGAGCAGGGGCTTGTGCGGTCTAAGGTGAATCCTGAACAGGGCTGAATGGCTGCCAGCACAAATGTATTTTTCCAATGACTAAAGGTGCTCACCCATCTCTCCTGCAGTCAGACAGTACGTTTCATACTAGCAGGACATAAGCTACAAGATAGCTAGTTCATATTCCAGAAATATGTTATATGTACAGTGTGCAAATGAAGTGACTGTCACCACTTTTGTTTGGAATAATTTATCTCTTTGTTGCTTCAAGACGCTCTCCAGTCTTCTCTTATGGAAAATTGTGTAATAGTTGTATCACATATATAAAAGCAGTCTTTTATGGATGAATTCTTCACTATTACCACAAGATGGTTGTGAGGTTGTTTGCTCTTTCCTGAAATCATGCCCTGGCCTGCCTGAGCCGGCATTTGCTCTCCAGAAAACAGAAAGAATCAGCATTAGCCCTGGTTTTTCTGTTTGGCGCTTACAGAGGCTGATTAGGTGGAATTTTCTGACAATCTTATTTAAAATAAAGATTTTATTTAAGATTTACAATAAAACTTAAAACATACCATAATGAGTTATGTCCCTGACAATCCGCATGTATGAAATTATTAGCACTTTAGAATAAAATCCACAATAATGGAATTTATTTCTCTTTACAAGGTGTTCCCTTCAAGCGAAACTTTATGTCAGTGGCAAAGACCATCCTCAAGCGCCTGTTCCGAGTCTACGCTCACATCTACCACCAGCACTTTGACTCAGTGATGCAGCTGCAGGAGGAGGCCCACCTCAACACATCATTCAAACACTTCATCTTTTTTGTTCAGGTACAAAAAAGCCTTCTCAAGTGTAGACTTGTGCTTTTTAAGCTGCTTAGTAAATATGTTTGTTTTTGTTGTTCTTTGTCTTCTTCAGGAGTTCAACCTGATTGACAGGAAAGAACTGGTCCCACTTCAGGAGCTGATTGAAAAACTGACAACCAAGGATAGATAAACAGATGCATAATCCATACTTTATTGATCTTCTAGTTTTTGCACAGATGCCCACCCCACTCTGGCTGTATGTATGCAGTATATAATATATTTCCATTTGGGGAAATGTTTTTTAATAATGCCAGGACTAAGGAAGGGTCGTGAGAAGTTTAAGGCACCAGGACTAAAGATATCAGGGACTACACACATAATTGGACAAATTCCAGTTTAAGGTATCAGAGAAGATGGTTTTAGCCACATGGAAAGATTCCCAGTATTTAGTCAGGGCTGACATTTAGAGTAATATAGAGATATGTTTATTAGTTTTATACTACACTACACAGACCTTTCTTCATTCCTCTTGGAGTTTTGGCAACGAGACACAAGCAGATAAGATTTTCATTTCAGCAGGAAAGAGTAGTTTGTCGGTTGCCATATCAACAATAGAGGAATTGTTCAGGCAAGGAATTAAGCCAGCTTTTAAGTCGGTTTAACAGCACTAGATAGTAAGTTTATTCCTAAGCTATATTAAAAGTACCTTGGTTGCATTTGAAAGTATTTGTCTCTAGAATAACCCACATCTGTCAGAACAAAAGAACCCTAAGTGCCTAGTATGGCTCATCATTGCCCTATAGCAACAGTGAGAATTGTAAAAAAGATGACATAAAGGCCATATACAACTACAATATTAGAATTTTCTCCCAAACTTGTTTTGGCTTCTTTCATCCCTTTTCTGTTCGTAATCAGCTATTTTTCACTGCAGCTGTATCTTACATTGTTACAAGTTTTTTTGTTTGTGTTTTTTTTTTTTTTTTTTTTTAAGTATTCATTGCAAGTTATGAATGTTGAAAGTGCGGCTCGGAGACTGTCATGTTACTGCAGAGACCAAAAAATGAAAATTTTAGCATTTCTACAGCCCCCCCCCCCCAAAAAAAAAAAAATTATGAGCAGTTGTTTAGAAAATATCCTCAGAGCATCGACAAATGAGATAATGGGGACGGGACATGTCATTGTCACCACCTCCTAATAGTTTAAAAAGTATTTTTGGATCAGATTTAGTTTATTCCTTTGTCACTTTGAAGCATTTTCCTGACCTCTTGCCTGAATGTTAGATCTGCTTTTCTGACAAGCTGCGTCGTGCAATTTCACATCGTTTCTTCCCTTATGGTTCCTTATGAATCACTCACCCCATGCTGACATCGGTGATGTTGCACAAGTGAGGTTTCTTCACTTATGTGTGATCTGGGATGTTTGTTGCTTTGCTTCAAACAGTTGGTGCATGTACCTTTCCCAAATCTCAAAGTGTAGTTTTTACTATGCAATAATTAACTCTCAACATTAAAAGGGTTGCCAGTTAGCTCACTTCTACTTTATGGAATACCAGTTATTTGTTACAGTAGTTGAATTCCAGTGTGTTGTGCAAAAATAACTTCTCAGTCAAATTCAAAATATGGCATTTGCTATTTTTTATCTGGAAAAACTTAAGTGCACACATGTAAATACCGACAAATAGACCTATCATATAGCGAGCATGGAGTGGTAGCTTTTCATTTAAAGAATGCATTGAGTCATTTTAGAAATTGCTTCCTAAGCTGGTGTTTGAACATTTTTGCTTTTATTGTTGACTATTTTTCCCACTTCCCTAGCTAGCTCTTATGAATGTTTCTGCTGACCAGATATCAACAAAATGTAATGGAAAGTCAGTCATCCTTATGAAATACCCATGACAGCCTTTTGCCTAATTTTTTCTCCTGTAATAATCACTGAAATGTGTGTAAATATTGGCTCGGTAGGGTTTTTCAATGCTACTGAATTGATTTATGCTGTTTACAAGACAAATAAAGGTGGTTTTGACTCTTTGAATGAATTGTATGATCAGAAGTTAATTTTGAAATTTCTTGTGCGCACATGTTTATTGCTCATTTCAAAGGTTTAACTAATACATTTATGTTGTTGGCTGGCGTGCCCATATTAAACGCTACTAAATGTAAGATGTCTTACTTGCAGCCGCGGTCTTTCTCCTCCACTCAGACAGTACACAGCTGTCGTCAAACGTGCCATTAAGCCGTATACCCAATCATTGTGCGTGACGTCATCGGTAAGCGCCGGACCCCGAGCCAATCCAGCAGGGAAGCCAGCACCGGAAGCGGTATGCCCCTTCCTGACATCTCTTACCGCCAAAGTTGACCAAACGGATCAACTGCTGCAACCGCTCTGGTTAGGTAAAAACCTATTGCTTTATCTTTAAAAAAAGAAAAATGTCTGTTACGCCGAAGAGACGCTGTCCCGACTCGCTGAAAGACTCCATGAATGACTCGATGGAGAAAAGGATCAAGCGGATTTCTATCGAAGGGAATATTGGTAAGGACATATTTCATAAACCAGCAAAAAGGAAGAACAAACCCTGAAGCTAATGCTAACATTGGCGGAATGCGATGAGCTGTTTTACGGAATTCAGGCCGCGATGGCTCGTTAAATAAATATGGCTACAAATTAGTCACATTCTAATATTTTTTTCTCTTAGTTACTCTAATAAATAAGAAAAAGCTGGCTACCCTTTTTCTTTTTTACATTTATATTTTTAACATACTGCCTTTTAGCTTATTTTTGTGTTTTTTCTGTGTTTAGCTGCAGGTAAATCTACGTTTGTGCGCCTTTTGGAGCAGGAAAGCGCGGACTGGGAAGTAGTACCAGAGCCCATCGCCAGGTGGTGCAATGTCCAAACACAGGGCGATGATTTTCAGGTACATAAAATAATAATGAAATATTGATCTGATCCACTATAGAAACTACTATAGATTCTGATAAATTATTTTATGCATGCATCTTTTCATCTCTACTTTTGCCCTCTGAAAAAGGACTTCTAATTTCTCTGTCTGGTAGCGGAAGATGCATAGCACATGATAAATTAAGAGATCTTCCATTTTTATATATATAGTTCAGCTGCCATCTGACATTGCATCTGCATTTAGTCACCAGTGACCAGCACACACACACACACACACACACACACACAAACACACTGACAACAGATGGTCATGGGTGATTACTGTCCATCAGACTAACTACAGCAGTAAACCCCTCACATTTGATTTCTTCAGTTCAACAGACCCCTACATAAGATAAGGGAAAAACTTTTCTCTCTGTCCCTACATGAATGATAGAATAGCATGTATATGTAACAGTTTATTGTTAGCCTATCACTGTGTTTTACTTATATAGAGGCTGTAAATACCCATTAAAAAGTACTTAATGATTAGAATAATAATAGAATAAAAAAAACAAGTTTATTCTGAGTATTTATTCTACTCTATTATTATTCAATGAAGCAGTATAAAGTGCTTAACGAAATTATACATTGTACTGCATGTTGCTTACTACAGCGTAAAATGATAGTAGCTGGGTATTGAGAGTATGCACAACTGCAGAGTCTCCGCAAAGCTGCCTCCTTACTGCAACAACTGCTACATACAGCTCGTAGTTAGATCATAATCCAGGGAGTCCATAACATTTTAACCATTTGAAACTGGCATGAACCATGTAAAGAATTGCCTCCTGGACAATCATAGCTTTATGTGAGTTGAGCAGTGAATCTATAATGATGATTATTAACAATTTGGGCTGTATATGAAGCTGAAAATGCAAGACATTTAGTGATTCCCCAGGAAGTTATTCAGTGTCTGCCTAGTTCTAATTTCAGCTTGTCCATCTCGGTCCAGGAGCTGACCATATCTCAGAAGAGTGGGGGGAACGTGTTGAAGATGATGTACGACAAACCGGAGAGGTGGGCCTACACGTTTCAGAGCTACGCCTGCATCAGCCGCGTGCGTGCTCAGATCCGCTCAGCCAGCGGGAAGCTCCGAGAGGCTGAGAATCCCGTGCAGTTCTTTGAGCGGTCCATCTACAGTGATAGGTATCAACAATCACACAAATAAATGATCATTAATGTAAAAAAGAGATGCTGTTAATAACTTCAAGTCTGCTAAAACACTGAAGATTAAAGCTTTTTTCACTGTGAGTCTGTATACCATTTCATCTTTTGTGAGGCCCAGTCACTTTAAAAAGAATGCTGATCTTTTCCTCTTTGTTGCTCCCGGATTCTACTTGTTTTTCAGGTACATCTTTGCCGCTAATCTCTATGAGAGCGAGTGCATGAATGAGACAGAATGGGCCGTGTACCAGGACTGGCACGGCTGGCTGCACCGCCAGTTTGGCAAGCACATTGAGCTGGATGGTATCATCTATCTCAGAGCTTCACCTGAGGTGCCCTCCCCAGTTTCTAGCTTGGCTCAGGAGTCTCGGGATTTTTTTGTGATGTTTCCAATGAGTGAATTACAGAGTTTCACATTCTTTCATGTGTGTGCAGATTTGCCTGGAGCGATTGCACCTGAGAGGCAGGGAAGAAGAGCAAGACATTCCTCTGGAGTATCTGGAGAAACTCCATTTTAAGCATGAGAGCTGGTTGCAGAACAAGACAATGGCGTGAGTCTGAACGCATATTCATAGATTTCATAAGAATAAAGGTTGATCTGGTATAAGACTGCGGACCAGTGCACTCAAAGGAAGAGTTCCTTTTAAAACAAAGCTCTGTTTGTTGTCTGAAATGAAGCTTAAAAACAGAAACCATGCCCTGTTTGTTACATCACAGGACAGAGTTTGACTACCTCAACGAGGTGCCGATCCTGACCGTCGACGTGACCGAAGACTTTAAGGACGATCAGTTCAAGGGTACTGACATGGTTGCAAAGGTTAGTGACAGTTAAGCTGAGTTCAGAACTTAAATTTTCACCTTTTTTTCTGTCTTTATCACCAACACATCACTCATTCAGTCCCAAATGGCTTTCATGTCCAATGGTGAGATTTTAATGGCAAACTGCAAGCATAATACAATACACAAGGACAGCAGACATTGAAAAGGTCAGTTTCAACACAGAAACAAGGGACAAATAAATTCAGGGACAATATACAACAGACGACAACAACAGGGGTGTTAGGAGTGTTCCCTGTGTGATCTGATACAGAGAGGAGCCATGATGGAAATGAGGCCTGAAGGGCTGCTTATGTAGCGATTTCATGTTGATGGTAAACACGCCTGCTTTTTTCAGCGATCTCACAGGAAAAAGAAACATGCTGAATGTCTGTGGCTCTCTTTCAGGTAAAAGAGTTCCTGAGCACGCTGTGAAGCCCCCCTGACAACAGGACCACCGAAGGAAACGGGAATGTACATCGTCATTCCTTTTTAACATGAAATGAGTAAAAAAAGTTTCCATTTTCCTCAACCTTATGTATATATGAAAATGTGTGTAATCATAGTATGTCCTGATTTATTAATGCTTGACAATAAAGTTTTACATTATTAGGAAAAGTTATCAATCAAATGAACCCGTCATTCCAGCCCAATCTCTCAGATTTCCAGAAGATGTCGCTGGTCTTCGCAAAAGGTTCACATTTCTGAATACTAAAACTTCATTTTACCAACAAAAGGGGGAGAAATAGGCAAAACAATTAATGGCCTTTCCATGTCAACTAAATTATGTGTGAATGAAAAAAAGATCCAAAATTATAAAAATAAATGCGTCTTCCTTATGACGAGATTTGGGGGGGGGGAGTGAAACTCGCAACAGTATTTAAACCGTGTGAGACGGAAACTTCTTCCACATGCAGATAGAGCAGTCAGTCCGGGATTTATTGCGCCACCCTGGTACTTTCTGACCTCCCCCACGGTGGCGTCACGCAGGAGGAGGGATGGCACTTTAAATATGGAAAAAAGACACGCCGCGCTTACAGTCTCCCCACGCACCGACGGAGAGACTTCTGCAGCTCTTGACTTCTTCATGCTCCCGATCTGAGCAGCTCCACCACGATATGAAGAGCGCTGCTTACGCTTTCAACTTGGTTAGCAGAGTCGGAGAAGTGGTTCCAGAGAGATAGCCGCGGCCCCTGCGCTCTTTATCTACTTGGAGAAGCGGACGGGGGGAAAAGCGTGAGAGGAGGCGAAGAGCACGACGCCGAGGAGAAGAGCAACTTTTTGGTGAAGGGGACTGTTGGTCATCTGTGAAGAAGTTCTAAAAAGACGATTTTGGCATCATGAGCAACGAAAAGAAGTAAGTTTGTTGTCTCTCTGCTGCTTCTCGTCTGTTGTCTGATCATCTTGAAAACCTGCCTTGTGGCTTGCCGTACCTAAACTCATTTCCTGTCTACAGTCAGGTGAATTTCAGCCTCAGACTGTCATCCGGTGCGTGTGTGTGTGTGTGTGTGTGTTTTCTGGATTGAACGTGCCTCTTTCTAATGCCCACATTGATTATGCGTCTAATCAACTTAATGAATGGTCGATTCGGGCCGTGGCCGCGCTGTCATGGCTGTGTGCGTCAGATAATCTTGTTTTCAAGAACGTGTCACAATCAATTAGGAGAAGTAACAAGCCTGGGCTTAGTCGTGTCCTGCATAACTTTGTTAATAAAGACTGTGAGACTCAAATACCATGTGTTCTTTGAACTGAACCCCCCCAAAACACACACACACACACACACCGAGTGTGGGGCCAGTGCGCGCGTCAATATTGCGCAATAACGCGGGGCTCCGCAGCCACAACAAACCGACGGCTTTCTCGGAAACGCGGGGAACACGCCAGTCAACTTTTCTGACACCAGCACTTCGAAAAGCCTCATCTGTTGTCCTGATGAAACTTTGAGGCGCAGGCCCTCAAAGCGGGGCGAAATCAAGCAACGTTTTGAAGGACTGTTTTTGTGCCCGCCCCCATTTCCAATAGCTAAACCTCGAAACAACAAGAAAAACATTTGATTCCTCATTCCTGATTGTGACAGCCCTTTAAGGCCATTGTCATTTTCTTGTTTGACTCTTCCTTGTGGCGCAAGCGTGGAGAATGAATACTCTTTTGTGCGCCAGTGGGTGACGGTTCAGAAAAACCAATCCATTTCCTCGTTGTTTAAAGTGTGTATACCTATGAAGCAGGGAATCACATACATAACCAATGCCTGGTCTGTATTTTTGTAGTTGTTAAGAAAAATTATTTCCATGGTAGATGTTAGGCTGTTTGACATTCTAAAAGTCAATTTCAAGGGTAATATCCCTTTCTCGCATCTCTTATCACACTGTCCTCCACTGATGACACGACCACACACTGCGAATGTGGTGAAGGGATTGGCTGCATCGCTCTGTGAAGAGATCGGGATGATCCCTGACCTCGAGCAGCTGATCCCGGCTCCTCACGCACCGGCAGGTTTATCCAGCCTCATGAGTTCAACCCGAAACCAGAAAGATCAAGAAGGTTGCATTTCTGACGACATGAATGAGAAGATGGACTGTAATGCTTTGCTAAGTGTGTGCTGTCTGTGACCCGCAGCCACAAGGGTGTCCCTGTCTGAGGCCTGGCAGGCTGATTTTACAGGGCTCCCTCACTGACCATAGGCGACAGTAATCCCGCAACATGAGACCCTTTTGTCCTCCTGTATGAGTAGTTTCCATGCACACGTACTGTAAACATTCACCAACTCGCCAGTGCTCATTACAGCGCAGCTGATCGTTTTTGCGCTGATGCACTTCTCGGGTGGATCTCCTGAATCAAGCCCACAACCATTACTTTCTTTTTTTTCCCCCTCCCTTTCCTCACATGCGTATGTAGACGGTCTCAAGGACGGTTCAGGCTGTATCAAAGTACAACTTCTGTCACTTCCTGATGCCGGTGCTTATTTTCTGGACGCTCTGCCTTGGAGGAGTTCAAGCACACCGTACCGCACAAAGCGATCTGGAACGAAGCGATAGCCGGATCCTCTCCGTGCTGTGTCCCTGTGGGAACCTGACCCCTCTCGTTTTTGTGGCAACTGGCAACACTGGGAGCGCAGAGAGGCTTTTCACTCTAACATATATTGCCTGTCAACTTGGCTTCCAGTCCGGCCACTCCTTCATCTCTTGTTTGATCTTGGCACAACATTACTTGAACTTATCAGCGTCATTCCTCTATCTCTCTTCATTTTAGATAGTGTATCCACCAGAGAAATTGCAGCGAATGGGAAGAACGTGTTGTATCTTTCCTGACGTTTATGCAGGGGTTTGTGTACGCTGCTCTGCCTCCTTTTTTTGCACTGTTGATTGCCCATTTGGAGATAAAACTATGCCTTCTGACCTTCACACTAGGTATCTGAAAGCAAATATTGATTCGTAGTAGATCGGCAGAACTTTTTCTGATATTTAATTTGACACGAGTCTTGCATCGTCCCTGAACAGTTTGATTAATCTTTAAGGCGCAGGCTTTCTTGGATAAAGCTTGGATGAAGCTCGCTGTCACAAAAATTCAGGATACAGTGTTTTGACCTGAAGCCTGTTTCATGGCTCAGATGACAGTTCACACTCCCCTGCGCTGGGCATTCCTTTCAAGTTTTCCAGGAAAGTCAAGGTCGGTCAAGAGAAAGTGCAGTCATGCAGGCCATGAAGATGTTCTTGTCATCTGTGGGACCGGATAAGAACCTCTTTGTGTAGCTCTCATGTGACGTACATTCCTCATATAAGGATAAAAGGGAACTTTGCTTGATTTTAGCTGAAAAGTGGATCACTTTTCTCATCTCTGGAGGCAAAAATCAACAGAGGGTGAGAGTTGGGAATAAAACATGCCAACTCTGGCCCTAATCCTTGATTGTCTCCTGTGCTCTTTTAATCCGCCTTCCAGTGAAAATAGATCAATTAAAACTGTTCCTTTGACTTTGGTGGAGCATTTACATTTTAGTTAGTAGAGCAAAACAATACTGTATGTTTTTTTCTCTGTCCTGTAGGGTGGAGGACGAGGCGGTCTTGGACAGAGGAGCAGCCTTTGTCAAGCATGTCTGTGACGAGGAGGAAGTGGAAGGTGAGCGCGAACATTCCAGGTGCACCAATGTAGCTTCCTTAACCCCGTCTGAAAATTCCGGCCTTGCTTTACACCTTTGGTTCATTCTGCACTATTATGAGGATTCCCAAAAAGAAAAGTGTGTTAATCAGGCATTGCGTGTGCACGTATGGGTGTGTACGCAGCAGAAGATGCGTCAGATTTCCCCACATCGAAGCAAAATTACCTCTTTGGTTCCTCAGAGGAAGCCTGACTGACCACTGAAGTGTCAACGATATAATTTTAAAAAGTCTGTTTAAAAAGAAAAACATGGTTAAACGAACGTTTCGCCTCGTCTTCTGTCTGTCGCTGTCTCTCTAATTACTTCCTGGAGATACAAAGTCATCATTTCCTGTACGAGCCGCTGTGTAGGAAGTAGTTGGCAATTATTTGCTGACAGACTGTCTGACTGTATCTCTTCCTGATTGGGACATAAGCAACTATCAACCACTAGATTCCACTGATGACGTAAATGATGGAACTTTAGAACAAGTGAAACTAGAATTACCGCCTGGGGATTATATGCTTCCGTGTCGTTTGCAGAGCACAAATAATAGAATCTTAGTACCGTATTATGTAAAGGGGAGGAACGCCTGACTTATTGGGACAAATAAAGGAATATCTTATATTTTTGTTCTGTCCTAATTCACCAAAGCCATGCTTGACACATGGTGTTCATCCTCTTTCCCCATCGCAATTACTTCCATTAATCTTTGAGTAGTCATGATCATGAAATGAGGTCACAACATCTTTTTGTAATCGTACCGGTTCATCCTTGAGTCTGACCCCTATAGAAGCACTGAAGTACACCAGAGATGCCATAACTTTTTTTCTTTTTAATCAAGAAACAAACTTCAGGGATTATTGTTATAATCAAAGTTTTTAAGATAAAGTCAGTGTTCCAATGAAATTTTTTTTTTCAGATAGCCTGTATCTACAATCAGCCCTTGTAGTGTCCCATCACCAGGGCCTTGTAGTTTTGATAAATAGAAACTGTAACAATGGCTAATCTAATGTTTTAAAAAATTATTATTATTATTATTATTATTGTTTTTTTTATCTCCAATCCCAAAACTTTTCACTAAAGTTATCCTGTGATTAGCGAACAATACCCTGTTGTGTCTTCAGTTATGACACGGATTGGCAGCATTCAGGAGTTCCTTAACTTCCTTTTGTGACTGTAATCTGACTTGCGATCCTTTCTTTTGTGTTGTGCCGCGGCAGGTCACCACACCGTGTACATTGGCGTGCACGTTCCAAAGAGCTACCACCGGAGAAGACGCCACAGACGCAAGTCCAGCCACAAGGAGAAACGGGAACGCACTGAGCACAGTACGGAGGGACACAAGTCCGACGCCGAGGAATCCAATGCAAACATCCTTAAACCTCTGAGTAAGTTCATTTACACCAGTGTATAGTGTGTGTGTTTGTGTGTGTGTGTACTTGTGTGTTGGTGGGTGGGTGTATTCCGAGGAACTGTGAGAGTTGGGTGGGGTGGTGAAAAAAATGAAAAGTTTCCCTCAACCGAATTACAGAACGGGGAGGATTGGAGCACAGTCTTAACAGGATGCCGGGTTCTCTGGAAGTGGGCTCCAACTCCAGTGGATGGAAGAAGAGAAACGGGCAAAAAAATGGATGTCCCACAATAGAATATCATCAGTCTTCAAGCATTCTTCCTGCTGTAGGAGAGCACCAGATGTTGTGTAGCTTAGAGAAGTAGCATTTATAAATCCATTAATCCCAAGATCATTTTGCTCAAGAGGAGTAATTTCAGTCTTTAGATAGAAATCAGGTTTAACCAGTGTCATGCCGGTGATAGTAAATGTTTTTATCTCTGTTGTTTTTTAACCTTCACTTGTTAAAATAAAATTAAAAAAAAAAAACAGATGCCAAGACCTACAATTATCACAGGGCAGGAATTCATCTTAAAATGGCACATTCTGGAAAGCAGCACAATGGGAGTGTTTACTCATCCCTGACTGCTGGTGGAGGTAACCATTAAGGTGTCAGCCTGGGCCAGAGATAGGCCGAGGGCAGGGGTTTGACTCTCAGCAGAGCAGCAGCCAAACTAACGCAAACCATGAGAGGTGACATGTCTGAACTGGCAGTTACAGCGATATCAACCAGTTAAAGCCTGAAACTGGCAAGTAGCAGAAGACGCCCCTCCAGTATCAGTGGAGTGTGGGTATAAAGTTTGTGGCCCGATTATATCAAGAAATAATTAATCCAGTTACCACAGTAATCAAAGAGTTGGACAAAGTCAAAAAATTTTTATAGAGTCCATAAACAGCATAGCTGACCTTCAGCACTAAAAATAATATTTATTTGCACAATAAGATTTGATGATAAGATAACAGATATAATGGTAAATAAAAGCATAATAAGCACAATCATAAAAAATAACCAAAATATTACTATTGAGGAAGCCCACATAAACTACAGCTTATCGTGTCATACGGAATTTAAAAGAACCAGTTTAAGAAATTATTTTTAAATCTTTTTTTTTAGATAAATAGAGAGAAAAGGGTCCATAGAGATCTGAGGATGAGAGGATGGAGGATCAACGATGCTCAGTTTAAGCAGGGCAGCATACAGTATATGTCAATGCAAATTCTGTTGTCCGTCGTCCCTCGTAGATTCAGAGCTGCTCATCAGACAAACTTGGGCTGAAGGAAATGCAAACACTCTCTCACACACACACAGACACCCACACACACACCCTACTTCTATGTTTTCATCCTTCTTTATATTTATAGGAAATCTGTACATTAAACAGTGATGTGCAGTTGAATGAGAGGTCAGAATCAACTGTACGTTGAAGCAACAGCCGCTATTAAACACAATTTCTAGGCTTGAAATGATGTTCCCTAGAAGCCAGACGACATCAGCGCCAAATCAAAACACATGCACGCATATACACACACACACACACACACGTACAGCCAAACGGTCTACACAAAGCCCTCCACTTGCTGAATTTTCCGCTGTTTTGCCCTCTGTCCTAATCCCCATAATCCTGTTGATTCTGCAAAGCCGTCCACTTAAAAGTTGTGTGCAGCCACAACAAAGCCAGGGTTTTCATTGATAAGAGCGCCAGCCTTGCCCCCCCAGCAACAAAGTTGAGTTAAAAGTGAAGATTCTTGTAGTTGGCTGGTAAGCCAAGAGAATACAAAAAAAGGCCCTGAGGTCATTAAGGTCTCATGTTTTTGTTGCAAAAAGTTGTTGGACGTTGCTGTTTTGATTTTTTTTTTATTTTTTTTTTTTATGCATATCCTCTCGCTGTTTCCAAGGCGTTGATCTTCACCTGATCAACCTGATTGTTTGATTTTCTGGTCATGGAAGCAACATGCTAAAAATGTCCCTCCCAAATCGAGCTTAGCTGTGTTGTGTCAAGATTAAAAGGTTATCTGTGCAGTTACGTCCTCCAGCTCTCTGGAACCCTGACTAATGCCGTTTGGATTCGGAGAGCTGCACAAATAGCCTCCAATGACCTAGCACTTTTTACAGCTTTCTTAGAGGTGTTAGCAGGTCTAAGTCCCTCTTACACCACATCATATAGCAATTATAAAACAGCAAGTTTGTGGCTCCCTTGTGTAACCCTGTGTGTATCAGATGAATGATATAGTTCTCTGATTTGCTCCAGTTTCTCCGGCTGAGAGGATAAGGTTCATCCTGGGAGAGGAGGACGATGGCCCCCCACCACCTCAGCTCTTCACTGAGCTGGATGAACTGCTGGCTGTGGACGGGCAGGAGATGGAGTGGAAGGAGACAGCCAGGTGAGCCAGTGTCACATGATGAAGAGGTATAAAGTTAACTTTTTTTTCTTTTCCACTAAGAATAATGGGCAGCGTATTCAGGCGCTTCCTGTTCACAGTCATGGTGCAGCCGGTGGGACTCAGTCCCTTATGAATAGGTGTTTTCTGTGTGTGTAGGGAAATAGGCTGTACTCCAGGGAACTCCCGGTCTGCTCTTATCAGATCCAGATATGGAGTACCTGCTTTGTGGGAGCAGGAAATGGGAGAGACTCCCAAAATGACCAGAACAAGGTTTCCGGCATGCATTTGAAATAATGGTGAATTAATGGGAATGGAAATTTATAATGTTCACATAAGCCCAGGTTCAAATAAGGCTACAAGCAGGAGATTATTGCAAGAAAATCATGAACATTTGCCCTTCCTTCGATGAACCTTTATCTTTTAGTAAATGTTAAAAAAAAAAAGAAAGAAAAGGCAAGGATCCCAGTTGATCGCATGACTGCTCTGGATCTTTTGTTATTTGAAAAACCTGTCTGACAGCAAGTGCATGAGTGCAGCGAGAGTGATTCAATTAAATATTAAAAAAAAAAAAAGGCACACAATCGGTGTTCCAAGCAGCATTCGTTTTCATCCCTTTGTTTTAAGAAAAAGAATGATTTTGAAGTAGCAAATGGTTGAAGGATGAAGAGCGGCTCTCCCCTTCCTGGTCACAGACGAGAGAACCAGAGCCAGAGGGATATTCTATCTCCAGAGGAAACCCCATCCGGAGGCCTCGGGAGAAAGGCTCTTTGTAATACTAACATGTCAGCCATTATTGTTAAAAAGAAACCTTGTCCCGGGGAAGCTCAACTGCGGGAGCGATGTTCCTTCATGTTGAACTCGTGTGTGTTCTGGATATCACGAGAACGTCTCTCTTCCCTCCACCTGAAGATTCCTGGTGTCTTATTTTCATTGCAACGCTCCTCTGCGTCCCTCATTCTCACCCTGTGAACCGTGAGGTTTTCAAAATAGTGAGGGATGTTGAGCAAAGCAAAGAGGACCCAGGTTGTCTCCTTTTATTTGCAGCCTGTATTTGTTCATAAATATACTGTAACACCATTTTGATGGGGTTTTATTTAAGAAAGTGATGCTCTGTTGTTAAATAAATTAATAAAAAAAAGTGCCAGAGGATCAAATAGCTCCATTTCATTTGCAGATGGATCAAGTTCGAGGAGAAGGTGGAGAAGGGTGGCGAGCGTTGGAGCAAGCCTCACGTGGCCACGCTGTCTTTGCACAGCTTGATGGAGCTTAAAATGTGCATCGAGAAGGGCACCATCATGCTGGACCTGGAGGCCTCCACGCTACCGCAAGTCGTTGGTGAGTAAATCGGAACATTTTTTTTTTGTTTGTTTTTCACCGAGCGGGTCTCCTGAGCAAATCCCTCCCTCTCTCCCCC
>BJFM01002139.1:12211-28221 GCA_016586285.1 Arothron firmamentum | reverse complement strand
CTCTCTCTCTCTCTCTCTCTCTTTCTCTCTCTCTCTCTCTCTCTCTCTCTCTCCCCATCTATCTCTCTCGCTCGCTCTCTCTCTCTCACTCTCACGGGCACGCATGGAGAGAGTGGGTCAGTCTTCTAGCATTACCAAACACCGCACTGATGATGTTCCATCATTAATTATTGACCCTCATTTAATTTTACACTGAGGTGAAGACTGTTCTGCTGTCCTTGATCATGTCAAAGTCTCAAGTTTGTCCCTTTGGTACGAACAGTTCAGTCTCGCCGTGAAGAACAGTTGAGTCACAACTTTTAGCAGCCTTTAAATTCAAGCAGCAAGCTTTGGAAAAGCTCCTAATTGCCTGGAATTTAAATGCCCTCTCTGCCGCTGCACTTCTGTCGCCTCTCCTCAGAGACAACGGGTTTGACTACCTGGAGTTCCGGCTGTGGATCGGCCTGTGGTCGGGCCTGTTCTGTCTGGTGCTCGTCGCCACGGACGCCAGCTTCCTGGTGCAGTACTTCACGCGCTTCACAGAAGAGGGCTTCTCGGCTCTCATCAGCTTTATCTTCATCTACGACGCTTTCAAAAAGATGATAAAGCTGGGCCACCACAACCCCATAAACAACCAGTACAATCCCAACCTCGTCACTCAGTACGACTGCCGCTGCGTGCCTGGTACGTTCGTTTTTTGGACAAGCACAAAGCTAGTCTCTTTACACTGTAGAGACTATGTTTTGCGGCTGCATTTATACGTGCATTGACTACAGTTTTAGACTTATTTTGCCCATGTTTACTGTGGGATGACTAATGATCCCCTGCGTGTTAGCCTGGAGATAACCATGTTTGCTTTCTCAGTCCTCTTGGCTTCTGTGTTGCAAATGAGCGACCTGGACTGTAAATCAAAAACACTGTTGATAAAAATCCCAAATAGTGTGAAACTGCACCACATGCTCCTTGTAGTGACTGTTCTTTTTTTGTAATAGGCAATGCATCAGTACTCTCCGATCCCCCTCCCTGGTTATACAGCATGGATGTGGTACGTCTGCTCTTTGGGGATATTTGTAGTTTTTAAAGTGGGGAAAAAACCTTCTTGTGTTTGTAAAATGTGTCATTGTTTCTGCAGTCAGAGAACGCCACCTGGGCCACTCTGTCCAGGGATCAGTGTCTGAAGTACGGAGGGAATCTGGTGGGGGAGGCCTGTGGATATGTGCCTGACATCACCCTGATGTCCTTCATCTTGTTCTTTGGAACTTACGCATGCTCCATGGCTCTGAAGCAGTTCAAGACGAGCCGGTTCTTCCCCACCACGGTGAGTGTGGTGGGGAAGAACCGGCTGCAGTTTGCTCACTGAGAAAGCTACTTTTTCTGGATGGACTTAATTGTGATGAAAGGAAATTAGGCTAAATAACTTCCTTCTCTGCAGGTGAGGAAGCTCATCAGCGACTTCGCCATCATCTTGACCATTCTCATCTTCTGTGGCGTGGATGCCTTTGTCGGTGTTAACACTCCGAAGCTCATTGTGCCAAGTGAATTCAAGGTACCTAACCCATACATGCACAGATGCTGCAGTCCAAAACCGTCACTCACCCAAAATATAGAACTGAAGACCGGTGAGACTGCAGGTGTAGATACACCTGATTAAGGCTCCAAGTTCCTGTCTGAGTACCAAAGCTCCTCAGATTTCAGTATAATGCCTTCTTTGTGCTGAGCAAATCATTCATATGACCTTAAATAAGGGTCTTGATGATATTTCTCAGGTGGTGCCTCCATTACATAGCATAAGGGTGAAGACGGTTTAGATGAACTGGAACCGGTCGTCTAATAATGACTTTATTGTGGGTGATGTGAGAACAGAGAACCTCATAGTTGACTGTATAGAGCTGACTTTGTTTGGCCACACACAAAGCTGGCTTTTGCTTTAAATCAGAGATTCTGTTAAGTAATGATACACCATCCAGTTCAGGCTCTGCTCAGACTTCCTGAAAGGCTCTAGTTTAGTTACTATTTTGCCCTCCATTAAGGTTACAGGGGTAAATCACTCTTTTTGATTTTGTTCTTTCTTTCTTTGGTAGCCCACAAGTCCAAATAGGGGCTGGTTTGTCACCCCCTTTGGTGGGAACCCCTGGTGGGTGTACCTGGCTGCTGCACTTCCTGCACTTCTGGTCACCATTCTGATATTTATGGATCAGCAGATCACAGCGGTGATTGTCAACAGGAAGGAGCACAAACTCAAGGTTGGTGCACTGGGCCCACGCTCATATTTGCACGCAGTGTTTACAAACGGAGCTCTTCAGCATGAGAATCTCTCTTCTCCCTCCTTTTTTCGTTGTCAGAAAGGGGCAGGCTATCACTTGGACCTTTTCTGGGTGGCCATCCTCATGGTGATCTGCTCTTTCATGGGTCTACCCTGGTATGTGGCCGCTACCGTCATCTCCATCGCGCACATTGACTCGCTGAAGATGGAGACCCAGACTTCAGCTCCCGGAGAGCAGCCCAAGTTCCTTGGTGTGAGGTAAGTCGATGCATCTGCTGAAAACAAAGCTTTTGGGGGGAAAGTTCGTCTTGCTCTTTGCATTTTATAAACTTGCAGCTGGTAAAAAAAAAAAAAAAAAAAAAAAAAAATTACATCCCATTTGGTTTAAATTAATGCCTCAAAATAATTATATGGCACATTGATCAGTTATTTTCCTTTTTCCCAGGGAACAAAGAGTCACTGGAATTTTTGTTTTCTTACTGACGGGACTCTCTGTCTTCATGGCCCCCATCTTAAAGGTAGTGTATGAACTTATTAATTATTCCGTGAAAGTAAGGATTACTGTCTTCCTCTCTTAAGACAAACTTCTGTCATCCCTCTTAAATTTGAGATAATTTTACATCTTGGATTTATCCGATTAGGAACTTCAATAATTAAAATAATGCGAGGTGAAACGAGCGTGCTCATCAGGGCAGAAACTCCAATTGCAGCTGAGTGCCTTCTAATGTTTCTGTTCCCACATTGAGCTGCCAAAACAGAATAAAGGAGTTTGGTGGTGCTTTGGCTCCCCCATGTGGACATTTCTTATTCCGACGCCTTTGCGTTTATATGCTTTCTGTTTAACTTTGACTGTGTTTTGAAAAAGATTTTTGGTTTATATGTTTAGGCTTTCACGACAACTCACAGTATTGTGGTGAAATTTTTTGGGGGGGCCTTTTAGTCACCAGGGGCTTATCCTAATCATTCAGTAGCCAAACAGTTCTGGCAGCCGAGCAACTGGTGACTAAAATAACATTCTTTGGAAAGCCTCTTGTGGGCTAATTCTAAACTAAGTAAAGATCCTAAAAATAAACATTCACATCACCTGTGGGGTGATGGCAACAGGACCAACTTGCATTTTGTTGGGAGTTTTTGAATTAATTTGATCTAAAATCAAGATAACACAATCGTGTGTGATGTTAATTTTACCTGCGTCCCACAGTTCATTCCGATGCCTGTTCTCTATGGTGTGTTCCTCTATATGGGAGTGGCTTCACTCAATGGTGTTCAGGTGAGTCTGACCTTAAGTTGATTTACAGTGTTACTATTTTTAAGTCATTGTGTTTATCTTCCCGAGTTAATTTTTATTTTTATTTTTTTATTTGACTGTTGTGTTGTTTCAGTTCATGGACCGTCTGAAGCTGCTCCTGATGCCAGCCAAGCACCAGCCTGACCTGATCTACCTGCGCCATGTCCCCCAGAGACGTATCCACCTCTTCACCTTCATCCAGGGCCTGTGTTTGGCTCTCCTCTGGATCCTCAAGTCTACGGTGGCTGCCATTATCTTCCCCGTTATGGTGAGCAGCCACTGTTCCCAGACAGGATGGAACGCTCATCAAGACTTAAGAAAAACCTTCCTTTCTGGTTTTTTTTTTCTTCCAGATTTTGGCGCTGGTTGCTGTTCGTAAGGCGATGGACTACGTGTTCTCCCAGCATGACCTCAGCTACCTGGATGATGTCATCCCCGAGAAGGACAAGAAGAAGAAGGAGGATGAGAAGAAAAAGAAGCAGAAGAAGAAGGGAAGCATTGACAGCGAGATTGACTTTGTGAGTGTGGCAGCAATATCAACTTGAACTGTCTGTGTAGATAAATGACAGAACAAACCCGTGTCAATGTTCTCCTTCCCTCCTCCCACAGTCCGACTACCCCTACCATGAAAGTATCCCCACTATAAAAATCTCTATGGATATGATGGAGCAGGAACCCATGTTGCAGGATAAATGTTTGCATAGTGAGTACAAGCTGCCGCTCTTGACGGCCGCTCTAATTTGTCTACTGAAGGCCTCTCACCTCCCCGCATCTGCTTCGACATAAGCGCGCTCTTCAAAGGCGTGTTCAGCATTGCTCTGCCTCGCCATTAGGCAGCTTCGCAGCACCCTCTCTTTCCTGGATCACCCTTGGGTGTGATGCAACTCTGTAACTGTTTGCTTTCTCCCCATCCAGGAGATGACTCGCAGACTTTCCCTAATGCCCATTCGCCGTGCTGAACACTACTTTAGGTCTTCCACCTCAGCTGAGTAAGTCGGAGCCTTTTGCATTCGCATTTCGTCCTTCACACTCTGCATACTTACATTTACACCTCCTGATCTCTTTTCTCTTTCAGCCTCGAAAAACAGTCTTACTAACAGGCATCACCTCAAATTCAAATGGAGGAAGGCAGTTTCTTCTGGAAGGAGTCTGAGACAGACCTGTGAACGAATCTTCCAAAGATGTACAGCACATGGAAACGAACCTCCTCCAGTGAGCGCTTACGTCACATTCGATGGAAGAATTTTGTCTTAATATTGGAGGTTCGGTGGTACTGTTAATGAGTTTGAGGTATGCAAGAAAAGCAGAAGGAGTTAAACACATCATCTATATGCAAGACAGCAATATCATTTAAATGTATATGTTAATAATTCATCAAAGTATTTTGTTATTGAATATGTCCCAGATACAAAGACTCCACATTTTTTGGAGCATTTTTTTAATATGCTTTTTTTTATTATTATTATAATCAGCTTTTCTTTTGGGGAAGAAAAAAAACAAAAAAAAAATTTTAATATAAAAAATACAAAATGATTCGTGGAATTTTAATTACTAAGTTGGAAGCAATTCTTTCTCCAGTGGCTGACTGTTTTGGCTCCGTTAGCTGAAGCTATAAAAAACATGTAAGTAGCTCTACCTCTCATTTTCCTGTAAGTTCCAGATATTATATACTCATTGGTCGTGGAAATATTTGCGCTAAAAGAGTATAATAAACAAAACTGGCACTTCTGATGAGTCAGAATTGTCACTTTGCGTTCCCTTTTGTGCTATGACACAGGCTGACCTAATTCAATCTGGTGGGTTTTCTTTTTTACATGTTTTCAATGACTATAACCTGATCAGCTGACTTTTCCCCACGAATTTGAAGACCATCATACCTTTAATGTTGAAGAATTATGTATTTTTTAGGTTTTGTTTGCTAAGATTTTGGAAATGAGCTGTAATCATGTGAACTTTCAAGAACCGGAACTGAACACTCCTAACACTCTGTATTACATTTACTTCCTTGAAGATGTGATCATATTTAAAGATGTTAAAAATTCAGGGTTTTTTTTTTAAATCATCTACTGTATGTCTACGGTATTCTGATGATTTAGTTTTAATTATTCATCTCAGTGTGCTGACACCCTGTCCTACTTTTTATAATACAAAATATGGTCATGTCATCTTTGAAATTCCATTTCTGGACAGTTTGAGGAGCAATGTCTTTTTTTTCTGCATTATTTAAAGACTTGATCATGTTGATTGAAGGATTAACTGTGATCTGATTCAGTCCATTTTATCGTATGAGTGCATCATTGGCTGTTAATACATCTCAGTTGGTTTAAAAAGCACATATATTCCTTGAAGAAATGAGGGCTTTAATGCCTTGGAAATGTGAAGCACAAGACTGTTAGTTTGGTTTTGATCCAAAAAATCCAAAATGTTGTCTTCCACTTTATTGTATTGATCTGTATATCTGGACTTTGGAATTCTAATCCTGCAGTAACTTTGTTTTTCATGTGATCTAAAACAGTTTTATACAAGCATTATGCACCGAAATGCTATAGTTGATTTAAAGGGGAAGCGGATATAAGTGGATTTTCCTTTTCTTTTATTCTTTTCTTTTTTATGGAACAGTATTTCAAATGACAACAATTAAAAGTTCGAATGAGTCTTAAATCCACTGATGCGTGTGTTTTCTAACTCGCATTTCCTAAGCCCACATGTGAAAAGGTGCATTTGACTTCATCCTTTGCCAGAACAGGGAGATTATGGCAGCAAACATGGATTATTTTGCTTTTTTTTTTTTTTTTTTTTTTTAATGGGATCACCTGGGTGAGAGCAGTGAGCTGTCCTCACCGTTGTGGCTTTCACCTTTTAAGCGCTCAAGTCTTGCATCACTGATGAGAGGCTGCATAGTTTCCACGATCACAGGAACACCCCTAATTGCCTTATTACTGCTAATCACTTTATCACTGTCAGGAAGAGGGGAGGAGTGCAACAATGAACTCCTGTCGTAGCATGGCTGATCATCTAAATAGCATCAGTACGTTTCTTTGTGATTAATTTCATTGGAAGTGTTTACAAAGTTTTTACAAAAGTCAAGCTGACGAAAGACATCACACACCTGGGGGGTGAGGGGTAAAAAAGTGGAGAATGCAAAGATGATATAAGTTATGATGTAATATTGCAACATGAGCATTTCATTTTGTTCATTTTCATCCAAGAAGAAAACAAAGCTGGTGTTTTGAGGCTTTGAACCTAAACGCCAGAGGTTTGAAGAGCTGGTCAGACTCAGGAAAGTCATGACATGAGCATCATTCAACAGGGCAGACCATTGGAGAGATGAACCGATTAGATGACAATCACAAGACAATTGTGATTGTGATTGTGATTGTAACAGAAGCTTCGTGACTGCATCTGAATTTTAGTGAGTTGAGAATCAATCCAGAAAGAAAGAACATCGCTCCTCGTTTGCACTGCTGTCGCGTGTGCTTATCTACAGCATCACACTGGTGTGTTACACTGCGCTTAATTTGCATAACGCAGAGCATCTCCTGCAGCAGCCTTCAGCTCATCCCTCCTGAGTCAAACTCGTATCATCTCGCTCATCTAGAAAAAATCAGCATTTCCAGCAGTGTGAGAGTGGCAGAGGGACGGAGCTCAGTCAGCAGCACAGTCACTCAGGGATCAGAGCATGTTTCTGACAGACCAACAGAAGATCTCTCACATGGACGCGTGAGCATCTCTGACATGCAACTCGGGCTGTTTTCTTTGAGGTAAGAAAAAATATATATTGGATGTTTTGAATAGTTGCTGGATTTTTAATAGTTTTGAAGAGAGAGAAACAATAATTACAACTTGTATGACCCGATCAAAGTGTGCTCCCAGTTATCAATATAATAAAGACAATCATACTCATGAGTAAAGTATCGTGTTTGCATTATGATCAGTGACGTCAATGATCCGATTTATCTGTAATAAACCATAATTACAAGAGTGGTTTTAATCATGTTGCAATGACCCATCAAACCGATCAACATTAACTTATGAGTTCATTTGTTTTCATTTCAAGTTTAAAAATGCAACAAATGAAAAAAAAAAAGGAACAAATCAATAAATTAAAAAAGCATTGCAGTTGCTTTGAGAAAAACAACCATCCATTAGAACATCCTGATGATTGCAGTCAGCATGTTGTGTCAGAACATGCACAGCAGTCAACACTGGACTGAACCGAATCATCCAGCAAACTCCAAAACTATGAATTTGACGACTCATTTTCATGTAGTTTGCCATTATTTTTTTCCTGCCGTGTATCTATTGATGATTGCTCTGTCTCTCTCTTTCTTTGCCACTCAGACATCCAGACCATAACCATGAATCTGACGGCCAACACCACTGTGCAGGGAAACCCTTTGACCCATCAGAACATCACCTACGTGGACTTCTACCTCCACAAGCTGCCCGTGGCTGCAGTCTTCACCATCTCCTACCTCCTCATTTTCTTGGTGTGCATGCTGGGAAATGGCGTAGTGTGTTTCATTGTGATGCGCAGCAAAAACATGCGCACGGTCACCAATCTCTTTATTCTGAACCTCGCAATCAGCGACCTTTTGGTTGGCATCTTCTGCATGCCGACTACGCTGGTGGACAACATCATAACAGGTCAGAATACACACGCTTTAGCCATCCAGCAGACTGTTGTCCTTCAGTGTTACTCTTCCCTCCCCCTTATTTGACAGGGTGGCCATTTGGCAGCGTGGTGTGTAAGGTAAGCGGTATGGTTCAAGGAATATCCGTGTCCGCCTCCGTTTTCACGCTTGTGGCAATAGCTGTCGACAGGTGAGTGCAGTGGACCTTTTTATCGTTTACCAAAAACAAAAAAAGTAAATCCAAAATATGGTGAGTGCTCTCCACTGCCATGCTCAACAACATATCGATCTCCCTGCAAGGCAGATCAAAAATAAGTTGCAATAAATGGAAAAAATGGATCAATTTAGCTATATGCGCCTGTGTGCCAGCGTGAGGTTCTGAGCATTAACGTGTTTCCTCGATCCCATGTGTGTCAAGGTTCCGCTGCATCGTCTACCCTTTCAAGCGGAGACTCACCATTGCCCACTCCAAGCTCATTATTGTCATCATATGGGTGCTGGCCGTGTTCATCATGTGCCCCTCAGGAATCATGCTGCAGGTCACAAAGGAGCAGACGGTACGGATCATCGTCGGCAACAAAAACCACACCCGCCCATTCTATTGGTGCAGAGAAAATTGGCCCAGTCAGGAGATGCGGAAGGTCTACACCACCATCCTCTTCGCTAACATCTACCTTGCTCCTCTGAGCCTCATCGTCATCATGTACGCCCGCATCGGCATCACCCTCTCCAAGACCACCACGTCTTTCGCCAGAGGTAGTGGAAATGCCTCTCAGGAAGGCGTAGGCAAAAACAAATCAACCGAAGAGGGCCGCCACACAATATCAAGGAAGAAGACCAGGGTGATAGTGATGCTTGTGGTTGTGGCGCTGCTCTTCATCTTATCCTGGCTTCCTCTGTGGACTCTGATGATGCTGAGCGACTACGCCAGCCTGACGGAGCACCAGCACCGGGTCATTAACATTTATGTGTATCCATTTGCTCACTGGCTGGCCTTTTTTAACAGCAGCATCAATCCCATCATTTACGGCTTCTTCAATGAAAACTTTCGCAGAGGTTTTCAGGCTGCCTTCAAATTCCAGCTGTGCTCGACCGACAGCGAGCCCAAATTGACCTTTTCCCTTCGCATCCGAGGGCATGCCGTGAACCCTGTTCAGCCCACGACCTTTCATAGATCAGGCCCAAGAGTGCGATCAAGATTAGACAGGACCAGGAAGGACTCAAATCAGGAGGGAGATGACAGTAACCAGCAAGGTCTCATCCAGGAGGAGCTGGAAAAGGTGTCCTCTATTTAGACTGAAACAGGAGATGCAGAAGGTCTACACTCAGTAGTAACTGGTCACAGTAAAGGTAGTTGACCAAACATGCAGCACGGAATCTCTGTAACACTGCTGACAAAAAAAAAAGTTGTAATCCAGAAATCACAATCACTAATCATATTTTTTTTTTCCAGTCAATCCAAATCTTACCAGTATTTTGTGGATGGAACAACAACCTGTCACTGGTTTAAATGTGCTTCAGTAACTGGCAAAAAAGAGTAAAATTCGAATTGCATGCATCTCTGCATATTCAGAGATTAGACTATAGGCTAAACTCACTAACTTCTGTTTAAACAGTGAGTATGATATCCAAAAATATTATCAAGTTTAACCATGGCCACCACTTGATGGTAATGTGCTTTGTTAACTGCACTTTAGCAGATTTAAAGATCATAGTCAACGTTTACTTCAAATGTTCTGTCTGGTCCGACTATAGTAATTTTTCTTGTAGTAGTGTGCGCTCTTGCTCCCCTTTTCTATCTTTGCATGCAAATACATGTGTGCCGTAGCCGACGCATGATTGGCTGGTGTTACTCCAAGCTCTTGCAGATTGGATGAGCAGCTGGGCGGGGCCTATTTAAAGCCCCTCCCAATCCCCAAGTTCTTGTTTTCAGTCACTTTTGCAGCTGGAGTGTTATTTGAGTGTGATTTATGGTTCATGAGCAGTAGAAGTGAAACTCCTTTATTTTCCCTTATTTGATATGTTGGGTAGGTAGGTGATTGTGTGTTATTTTCCCCGGTCAGGCTAGATTTTAGCTGTTTCTCCGTTAGAACAGTTCTGTTTGTTATTTTCACCTTAATTCACGATGAAGGTGCATTCCAATTCATATATCTCTTTACCTTTGTAAATAAACCCTTTTGTTCAACTTTGATACACTCTGTTCTTGTGACTACTTGGGACTACTGAGGAAGATGGGGCCTTTTCTGCATTGCATCCCAGAACACCTAGACTGGGTTCAACATATCTGTTTTTATTCTTCCTGTGTTCTTAAAAATAACGTATCTCTGATCCAGAGCTTGATATTGATGTGACTCATGCACGAGAAGAAAAAAAGGCCACATAATAAAAATGTTATACTACTAGAATATTTTGATGATTTAGAACCTGTGTGTGTGTGTGTGTGTGTGTGTGTGTGTGTGTGTGTGTGTGTGTGTGTGTGTGTGTGTGTGTGTGTGTGTGTGTGTGTGTGTGTGTGTGTGTGTGTGTGTTGGCCCCGTCCGACCTGCTGCAAATCTAATTACCCTCATGTGGCTCAAAGCACTGTGTTATCTGCATACAGGCATGACTAAAAATGTGCTAGATAATGAAAATTATGATAAATTTTAAAGATGGATGACTAGAAAAGTGCAAAGATGCAGCAATAGCTGGTGTTTTTCTGCCCAGACTGAAACTAAAAAGTCAAATGTAGTACAGCAGCAGACATTTTACAGGTGCTTGGGGAAATGTCAAGTTATTGATTGAAAAGGCTGCATCCTGTGAGTAAAGTGACCACTGATTGTCTTCTCACAGCTTAAAGGTGAGCTCCTCATCCACTAATCTCCAGAAGCCATTAGCGTGTCTACCTTCAGCTACATCTCTGTGGTTACTCTAGTGTTGGGTTTATGTGTCATTTTACATGGGATTTTCATCGGGCACACTCATGGAGTACGTGACACCTTTTTTCCCCGAGCTCTTAAATGGAAGAGCCCACTCCTTTTTGCTGCCCCAGAGCGAGCGTGTGGATAATCTCTGGAGCCTTTTACTTTTGACACTCCATTAAATGTTAGAATGTATGTCTCTACTCTACAAATGGATTTATTAAGTGATCAGCTTGTTCTGCCTGGGGAGTTTACTCTTTGACTGAAGGAAGTGAACCTGGAATATACACTGAGGTTTTCTGAGTGATCTGAGCTTTGTGTCTTATCTGGGTGTTGTGATAAAAGAAGGTAGCAGTTCAGGTAACATATATATGTTAAGATTTTGAGAACTGAATTGTATTTGTAAGTCATCCCGGGAATTTGAAATGCTGTTTTTCATTTTGTAAAGGTGACGCTATACAAAAGGTATCATATATTATTATATTATTAGAAAAAGAATCAAATCCTAATGAAAATGACTCTTCAATATTTTGCTAGCTGATGCAGTTCTCCTTAGCCTAAATGATTTTTATAAAACCTGTATATAGTAATAGATTCATACAATAGAATACAATAGAATACAATAGATTCATAAAAATGCTAATAACCAGCCACTTACTTTAAGTTAAAATTTATTTTGAGAGTGTTCCAGTGATGCATGTTTTTCGGGGATTGTCTGCAACAATGATGTCTTCCACTTCAAATGTTCTGTCATCAAATATAAATGAAAAAAAAAACAAAACTATATAGTACTTACCCACACAACCTGTACAATGTGTGAATAGACTGGATGGCAGAAGGGTTACAAATATTACATAATTGTCCTCCTGATTAAATGACATCCCATTCCATCATAGTTTCAAATTTCATAATTTCACAATAGTTGTTATCAAAGATGTGTCGCCTCTGAGCATTCAGAAGTTTTGAAAGTTTATAAGTGTTTTTTTGTTGTTGTTGTTTTCTTTAAAAATACCTTCCCGTGTGCTTCAGGCGAACATTGTCGTCAGCAGTTGCTGTAGCGGATTTTAAAAAAAACAAAATTACAGCAACAACGGCAGAAAAACATGCTCTGAGACATATTAAAATAGTTCAGATGATCATATATGTGGATTAAAAACAGTAATTGAGACTTTTTACAGAACAATTGCAAAGGGAACTACAGGGACTAAGGCTTCAAACATTGGGATAGCTAGGGAAAATGAAAAAAAAAGAGGGCAGCAAATGATGAAAGATGAAAGGAAATACAAAAGAAATCTTGCTAGGGATGAAAGAGAATAGAAATGGGGGTCCTTGGTTTCAGCCTTCTTCCTTTGTGGTGTTATCCTCTACATCTTTATCGCTGCCTAAATGAGTGTGAAGCCTCTTGGCTGTGGGATTTCTGCTTCTCTCCTCATTTGCTTTCTTTATCTGGCCTGGTTGTGGTTTCCCTGGTTACAAAGAAGAAAACAGTCAGACGAAACTCAGAAAAATCAAACAATCATTTCAAAGACTACATCTGTCTCCATCGTTCTTTATTGTTCTTGTCTACTGACTTTGCAGCTTAATTCACCTGCTGAGGGGATAAACGGGTTTTCAGCTTCCGCGCCATTATCGCTGTGACTGGTGCTAACCGTCTCCTTCTGCTGCTCGTTTGTGACAATCCTCTGCCTCGCACTCTCAAACACGGACTTGATGACAATCGAATCCTCGTAGATCTGCAGTGGTGGAAACATACATACACACACACACACACACATGCTCAGAGCGTTGATCTTCATCCTTTAACCTCTGCGGACAACAGAAACAAGGCCTTGTTGCTCTCAAATTAAAGAGAATCTTCACCTGAGAGCCCTCCAGGTTATAAGTCTGAGCATTGTGGCAGAGGAGGTAAATATCTCTTTCCAAATCCCCCACGCTTCTGTACTTGTGGTTGCGTACGCGTTCCTGCGAAGCAGAGGGTCAGCGGCATGAACCCCATACGACAGCTGCACAGTAAAACACCATATTTAATATTATTTATTATCTAATTATCTTTGCATGTCATTGTGTCCTGCACAGTGACAATAAGGACCATTGACTCCTGAAATCCTTGAATGAACAAGCAAAATAAAAATTAATTGCAGAGCTTTACAATTTTTTCCAAACCGACATTTTGTCACCTCTCACAAAAAATCTTGTTTTCTGACATCCTCTCATATTAATGATGATGTTGGTAACTGGTGTAATTTGTGAATTTATAGTGAGCTTGGTTGAATTTTGCATCAAACGTAGCATCCGTGGTTTCCTCAGGGCCTCTGAGAGTTACAAATTCCTCCCATGAACTGTCAATCATGCAGAATCTTAGGTTAGAAGCAATGATATTCGTCATTTTTGTAAATTGACCCCCCCAGTTGTGTTTGTTTTTTTGTTTTTTTGCCACTCCTACACTTCTCTCTGATGATTTCTTCTCCTTTTTAGTCTTTCATTTTTAGCAGAACGTGTTTCGACGACAGCGGTACCACCTTGTGGCACCTACCCTGATCCTTCTGAAGTCCACGGGCTTCCGGATCAGCTCGTAGTACTCAGGTACTTCTTTCTTAGAGGGAAGCTGCACAAATCCTTTACTGATCTGCCGACCTAACCTGGAATCACATTGTTTGCACCAAATTCAATCTTAAAATTCAGTCTTAATCTTAAAAAAAAAACAAAACAGCCAGATCTTAAAGAAACAGACAGAGAGCAGATATGGGGCTGCATATCCTACAGACTGGGCTACAACTGATATGTCTACTGACATTAATGTTTTAAAAAAAATGTATATTAGATAAAACCAAAATTTCTGCTGCTAAGTATAAAAAGTTGATGTTTGTCGATAGCCAATAATAATCATAGTAATTTTGATAATTATGTAATAACGCACTGGTTTTCTTTGAAATGTAATACTTGTCACAAAACAACATTTTACTGTGACAACACAGTCAGAACAATGGGCTGATATATCTTGAGTATGTGTGCATCACCATGGTAACTAATGGATGAAACATTCTGCTGCCTGGAGGTTTTGAGGTGAGGGAAATATGCAAATGACAGAAGCTACAGTAAAGACGATGTCGTGATTATAATTTACACCCTAAAATATTGATGAAGGTTCAGCAGCAATGGGTGACGAATGGTTATAAGATAAGATAAGATAAGATAAGATAAGATAAGATAAGATAAGATAAGATAAGATAAGATAAGATAAGATAAGATCTTATTATTATTGATCCCACAGTGGGTAAATTTAAGTAATAAAGAAAATAAACACAAAGAAAAACAGTATTTACACTATTTACATACACAGCACCACCTATTTAGATGAGCAGCGGTGGGATGTTATTGCACAGGTGAGCACGGATATATAGCAGCTATAAATTAACCGCATAAAGTAGATGAACGGGATGAAAAAATTGCAAATCTAATGGAAGAGTGCGCATGCACACATATCTATCTATCACCTCTGTGTCACAAACATGGGGTTGCATCACTGAGGGCCCTCACCCATCTTTGTAGTTGATAACCATATCTACCAGCATGCTTAGCATTCTGGTGAGCTCGGGTGGATTTGGAGGTAGCTTCACAGCTGGTGGGCGCCCTCGCTTCCTTTTGACCTTTTCACCTGTTTCCTGTCCGGCCTGCGTCTGTTTCTCCCCCTCGAGATCGCTCTTGCGCTTCTTCAGACCCACGTCCTCCTCCATCTCCTCCAGGGATCTGACCTCTCCTGTGTCAGGCTGCAAGCAGAGGGAGCGATGGTAACGCTGACTGTAAGCACAGTTGTGTTGGATCTCAGTGAAACGCCCCCCTTTTTATGCTCATAAAATGCCACAACCTATTGATGAGCAGCACTGGTTGGAATTCAAGATGGCAAAATTACAGAGTTGGTCTCTATTAAATTGAAGGACAGCTTATTTATTCATTACAGCAGCATCTGAATCTAAACAGATTGGAATGACCCCGTTGCTGTGCAAAATTCAGGGCAGATTATATTATTTGCAGGCTTAGAAGTTTGTTTATTGAGATTAAGATACACATAATAATACCTATGATAATTCTGTTGCAATCAGTAAAGCTTGTTTTATAAGCTCAGCACACAGAATCTGACACATTTTGAGGTGCGTGCTGTTCTGTTAGGGTGCATGCAGCAAGCTGAATTATTAGCAACGCTTCCTTCCTGATGTCTGCGACAATCACAAACATTTTATTCCACCACAACGGCAGTTAAAGACCAGAAATATGAGTATGCTGGAGCAGCTCCAGCAGCATGAGGGAAACAAGGACAGCCGTGCATTCTAATCCCGACAGAATACTGAGAAATCAATCACACACACACACATACACAAGCAACCAAATCATGTAATAGTGCAGCGCTTGGGAGGATGTTGTCAGCATCTCAAGGACAGAGCAGAAACACAGGCTGAAAACACAATTTGGGCTCACTATGAATGAGCATCAGAACAATGCACATTTATTACTGGATGAAAACTATGCAGTAAACGGAACAAGCACACACATGCTTGTAATTGCATAAAAGACATAGCAGTAAACAGAGTTACAGGAGGCTTCAACTGAACAGATGTAACAATAGCAATCCTGTCCATCATTGCCCCGGCTGGGATGGTGGTCGTCAAAGCCCCACTACTGTTTCTCCGTCTCTCTAAGGGGTTGCGGATCGTTTCGGAGGGATGGAGGGTAATCCTCAAAGATGCACACCGCCGCTGAGAGCGCGACTGACTGGTTGCGCGTGTGTGAGGGCATGTGGTGCCTCATGCCTCTGCGATCTCCAAACAATCCTGCCTCTTCCCTGACTAATCTGGCATAGATTCCCTCTCATCTGTTACAACACACACCTACACACACACACACACACACACACACACACACACACACACACACACACACACACACACACACAC
>BJFM01002137.1:28766-39096 GCA_016586285.1 Arothron firmamentum | reverse complement strand
GGGGGGGGGGGGGTGGTACCTTGCTCATGGGTAGCTTGGCAGTGCTCTGAAAGCATCCTGACACCTCCTGCTACCAGCACACCTTTCTGTGGATGGATGGATATTCCATCCATGAGCTTTTTTGAGCTAAAACGAGACGTCCGGTTCTCTACATCTCTGCCGGGACTCGAACCCACAGCCTCTGGATTACGAGCCCAGCCGTGGAGCATCCAGCTCCATTGCACCACTGACACAGTGCCAGTCATTTTTTTCCTCTTTCGGATTATACTTCCCTCCCGCCTCTGTCCATCCTCCACATTGGCCAGCATCAGGACCACAGACCTGTGGCTTTTACCTCTGTGGCCAGTAGAGGGTGCTGTCGCTGCGCAATGACGGCGCAACTCCACCCACTGCTCCTTTCACCGCTCACTTCATCTCCATGTCAGGATGCTATTATCAGAAGACAGCCACAAAAAGAAGAGCCTTGCATTGTTAGGGCATCAACCATGACAAGGGGGTGTGAGCAGGCCAGGTTTGGGTATGCTCAGCGCTCAGGGCTTGGTGTGCGCAGATATGAAGGAAAGGCACTCTCATCTCCTAGAGCTGGAGTAACTTTAATGCCAGTCACAAATGATGATCGCAGCATGATGCATGTAGGGAGGCAACATGTCAACCTGAAGGGCTAGAGCTGAGGTGAAGTCAAAGTCTTTGGATCTTAGAGAAATGTCATCTATATTCTGAGAGGTGTTTCTCAGCTCTCAGTCACGGAAGCGTGAAATGTTCTTTTCAATTTAGAATTTAGACCTGCAGGCAACCAGCGAGTCTTCAGGTTCCTGAGCGGAGGTGTGAGGGGCGGATGAAGCCCCCATCTGATGTTTGCCACAACCACTCTGTTCCAGTGAGAAGAATCCTTTCGGATAACGGGTGAAGCAAGCTCAAGTCCAGCTGCAGAAGCTGAAGCAGGAGCTGAAGCTGCAGCCAGTAATAAAGCCTGCTTTCAGGAGCACGGCTTCAAATAGAAGCAGTCTGGAAACCTGAACTGGTGTTCCTGAGAAGCAGACAGCATCACACTAGTTGGGCAACTATAAAGACATGATGCTGTTGCACCATCTGTTTCCCAGGTCTGTCAGCAGCATGGCAGGTTGTGCCCGCCGCCAAAGAAAAGGAGAACTTCCCCTCAAGCTCCTGCTCGCTGAGAACAAACACTCATCCACAGGTGAAGGAGTGTTAGGTCTGAATGGCCGTGTTGATTCAGAGGTGCAGGATGCAGCCTGGAGCTTTTCTGGCCCCGTCCACCACCTTCATAGTCACACTGTGGGACACTCCTCCTATACGGCGTCCAGCACTCAGCTGCGGCCTGGAGGAGATAGAAGAAGAGAGCAAAAGACTCCTGATGGAGTCCAGAGGCTGGCCTGACAGCTCTGGTGTTGATGGCTTCAGAACAAAGCCAAGAATCAGCGGGAGCCAACATGAAAAACACGTCTTCATAACTTAGATTTATTGACTACTCTGGTGAAACGGAGCCTTGAGGAGGCCAAAACACATACACAAGTGAGTCCAGTCCACCCTCACTGCAGCGCCTGGCTTCATGCCCGCCGCTCAGAGGAACATCAGAGCTATGGAGGTTACAATGGACAGCCCAATAACGGTGTAGCCGGAGCGGTAGACCTCAGGGATTCGGAAGCCCTTGCCCAGATCCCAGTACTGATGAAACAGAGGAACCAGAAAAGGGAGAAGACAGAAGAGACAGAAGAAACGTTAGTGTCGGACCAACGGCATCACTTTGGAAGAACTGGCCAATGTATGATCATCAAAGCAAAAATGGCCCTAGAGAAGGCCATGGCTTGTGTAGAGATGAAAGTATTTGCCTTACCAAGTGGCGGATGCCATTGTAGGTGTGGTAAGAGGCGGGGAATGCAATGCCGAACTTGGCCATCCCGATGAGGAAGGGGCCGATGGACAGCGAGCTGATCAAGTCCAAGTAGTAGGGATAATTTCCTGGTAATACCAGCGCCGCCAGGGCGAAGGCTGAGATGGCTGCAGACGGACAGGAGAAGAGAGTCAGGCGCGCAACACCAAGAGAACAGCAGCAGCCGTGCTCGGGAACAAAGAAAAACCAAAGCACTCGCAACTCCCAAACCACCACAGGCACAGAGCCAAACCCTCGCTGCACCAAGCTGCTGCGAATGACTCAAACCCTGACAGGAGAAGAAGGTGAACGCTGCGTCCAGAAGGAAACCCACAGCTGCTCTATGTTAGCGTATGGAGACAGTGCTCCAACACCACAGGGCGGAGGCGCTGCCTCTTCTTCCCCAGCTGCCATCCAAACCTCAGACGCTTGGATGCAACTGGACAACTGTTTTGTACAGCCACAAACTGATGTGATAAGATCTTTATTGATCCCACGGTGGGGAAATTCAACTGTTACAGTAGCTGAACAGCAATTTTAAAAGAAACATTAAATAATAAAGAGGCAGACAGAAAAAAACAGTATGAATAATAATAAACCAAAAAGAACAGTATTTACACACACAGCCTCACCCGTTTAGATGTGCAGTGGTGAGGTGCTGTTGCACAGGTGAATATGGATGTTTAGCAGCTATGAATTAACCGCATAAAATATGAGAATGGAATGGAAAAAGACCGTGTAGTGCATAGACAGGACATCAGTGAACACCGGTATAACTGTGAGATGGGAGTGTTTGTTACAGATTATAGTGCAGCATTGAACAGTCTGGTGGTGTTTGGGATGGAGGACCTGCAGAAGCGCTCCTTATGCCACCTCCTTATTCCACCTCGGGGAATGAGACCTTCGCTGAAGGAGCTGCTGGCCCCCACAGTCTGATGCAGAGGATGGGAGGTGTTGTCCATGGCCAGGGCCCCCCCCCCCTCTCTCCTATCAGTTCCATGGGTCCAGGGGCCAGCCAGAGACTGAGCTGGCTCTTTTAATCAGTCTGTTGAGCCCCTTCTTGTCCCACTCAGAGCAGCCCCTCCCCAGCAGACCACTCAGTAGTGGCCTGCCCACACACACACCCAAGGATGCAGCCCCCTCAGCATGTGGAGGCCACTCTGAGCCCTCTAGTAGAGCAAGTCAGTGTTGTCGGTCCAGCCCAGTGTGTTGTTTACGTGAACACCCAGGTACTTGTAGGTCCTCACTCCACCTGGATGTTCACCGGTGCATTGTTGGATGAGGGTTCCCTGCTGAGGTCGATCACCATCTCCTTTGTCTCGCTGGCGTGAACTTGAAGGTGATTCAGCTCACGTCAAAATCCATGATGACCTTCCTGGACTCATAGTCGTTCCCCCTCTGACACACATCCCACAGGGCAGTGTGGGAACTGGTGGTGGCAACTATCCGTTGGTGGCAACTATCCGTGAGAGGACTGTTCCCTGGGGGGCACCCGTGCTGCAGACCGTCACACCGGACACACAGTCCTGCAGCCTGACAAACTGGGGCCTGTCAGTCAGGTAGTTGGTGACCCATGGGCCAGCTGCTTTCTGGCCCCCGCCCTCTCCAGTGAGGGGTGGACTGTGTTGAAAGCACTGGAGAAGTCAAAAAAGGGCCTCCTCACGGTGTTTCCAGTGTCTTCCAGGTGAGACAGGCACCTCTGCAGCATCATCCACCCCAACGTCGGGTTGGCATGCAAACTGCAGGGGATCCAGGCTTGGGCTCACCAGGGGGCGGAGGTGCCCGAGGATCATCCTCTCCAAAGGCTTCATCAGGTTAGAAGTTAAGGCCACGGGTCTGAAGTGGTTGGGCTCCTTGGGGTGTGGAGTTTTGGGGACTGGAACCACACCAGAAGTCCTCCACAGGACAGGAAGTCTTTCCAGACTCAGGCTCAGGTTGCAGATGTAGCAGACCACCTGACAGAGTCCCGGAGGAGTCTGGAACTGATCCCATCAGGACCCCTGGCTTTGATCTTCTTCAGCTGCGTTCTCACCTGATCCACTGTAGGTGTGAGGAGATTTGGAGAGGGGAGGGGTGGAGGAGAGGAGCACTGTACAGATGGAGGTGAAGGAGGGGAGCCCCAGAGATGGTAGAGGTGTTGATGGTGGTGAAGGGGCGTGCATACAGAGGGAGCTGAAGGTGGGCTGCTCTGTGCTCAGGCGGAGTTGGGGTGGAGGTGGGCCCGGTGTCAAATCTATTGAAGAACAGATTGAGGTTGTTGGCCCAGTCTGTCTCCAGGCTCAGGGTTCCTCCTCTCATTTTCACCCTGTCCTGAAATAGCTTGGAGCCCTCTCCAAACCTCCCTCGTGTTGCTTTGCTGCAGGTGCTGCTCCATTTTCTCCTGTAGCTGGCCTTGCACTCTTTGATCTTTGATTTAGGATCCCTCTGGACCTCCTCAGCTCATCTCTGCCACCTGACTGGAAAGCCCTCCTTCTCTCCAGCAGCACCTGGAGTGCTGGAGTGGAGGGGGTCACCCAGGGCTTCTGGTTTGGGAAACAGTGTACCTTCCTGGTGGGCACGGTGGCTTCTACACAGGAATGAGTCGGCTAAACCATCAAAGTGGAAGGGTGATGGGCTGGAGGCTGTGTTTGCATGCAGCAGGTCCAGCTGATTGACCCTGGTGGAGCAGTTCAGGTGCTGGTGGAGGCTGAGGGGCATGGCAGACAGGGAAGCATGGTTCAAATCCCGGTGGTGAGGAGAAAGGCTTGAGGACGCTCTGTCTGAAGCTTCTCCAACACCGCGGAGGAGCTCGCAGGCTGCGTCTGCGTCGGCTGAGGGAGGGATGCACCTCCCACCGGAGCCTCCTCAGTGCCGCCAGCTCTTGTTGGGCAAAGACCTCACGTGTCCCGTGATAACAGATGGAAGGAGGGGTTTGTACCGCCATTGCCTCTCTGCTCCCCCTTCTCCTCCTCTGGAGTTCAGCGGGGATCTCCGGCCTCTCCGCGGGGGTTAGCCTAGCCTGGCTAAGCGCGAGCAGCTGCTCCTGAGCGTGAACAGCCGGAGCGTGGCGGAACGTGTTGGCTGACACCGAGTTTGAAAGTCCGCAAACAAGTAAAAAAGCACAACACCAGTCTCACCAGCTCCGCCTGGAAGTGTGGACGTGAGCAGGAGCGACTAGCGTAGGCCGGAAAACAGTCAAGAAAAGTTAAAAGTAGAAAAAAAAACAACATAAAGGAAGGAAGAAGTTGGAGCTACTGGAACTGGCTGCCACTCACCTGGCGCCATGTTGACAAAATAAATGGATGGAAGAGAAAAACACTTTTTTAGCATTGATGAAAAGCTACAGATGGCTGCAGTATAAATAGATTTTGGATTACCTCCACTGAGGCCCACTCCAGTTCCCCTGTGTGTGATGGACATCATCATGGGGACAGACCACCTGGAACAAAGCACAACAGAAAGCTTTATTCCAACCACAGCCACACGATGTGGAGCAGTCTCCATCTTCCTGTGTCAGCCTTGCTGGGACCATCTCCTGCTCCAGCTGGTTGGATTCCACACACCATGAGCAAACTCAGAGCAGACCTGCAAGCTGCTCCAGAAACAACGCTGCAGTCTGCAGACCGAAGCTCCGGCTCGTTAGGACATCTCCAGATGTAACCTTGACTGTGTCCGGACACGCTTTGTATTCGCTCAGAGGACCTTCTCCTGCTCCCGTCCCTTCAGTCCGGCTCAGGAAGGCTCCTGCTTCTGCTCTGAGAGCACACACACTCTTTCAGCTCAGTGGCCAGCACCTCATTTGCAGCTCTCTGTACTTGGATTTTACGTTTCTACCGTAGAGACTTTCAGGCTCCCCACAGCAGGTGAGCTCCGTGTGGAACAGAATTCCCACTGGCGCCACAGGCTGCACATACAATACAAGCAACACAGTTGCCAACTTAAAGGCACTAAAATTAAACTGCACCAAGTCTGTTTAAAACACGCTCACATCCACACATTTGACTGTCACAAGTGTAGCAGGAACCAAGGCTGTTACAGCCATGTTCGGGTTGTGCCGGAACCGAGAAATTAAGAAGGAAATGGTCAATCGTCCACGTCCAAACAGCGGCCTAACACGACGAACCAGACCAATCAGTGCTTTTACTAGATTATATTACTGCTAATGTCCCAGTAAGTGGAGCAGAGTCCTGGAAAACTAATAGAACCAACATTCACTCCACGCTCCTGAGTCTGTGGAATGAAATCATTCATTGGAAGGGGGTGCGTTCGATACAGCAGCGGCGTGGAGCTGGATTAGCGTGGCCATTCTGTGAGGCGTGAATCAGGAGGAAGGCAGCGCGTGTTGTACATGTTGTTTGTCTCCGAAAAATGAGTGGTTCCAGAGATGGTTCAGAAGGACAGCGCACTTGGATTAAAACATTGATTGATAAAGGAAAAATGTAAGAAAGGTGCAGAAAATGACAGGCCGCTGGGCAGAAATGCTCTCCGATGCTTTAAAGTGGAACGCAAAACCAGAGAGAGGTGGAAGAAAATGGAAAAACAACCATTGGAATGGATAGAAGAAGAGCCAGAACAGCAAAGAATCAGCCAGTGATCAGCTCCAGGGAGATCAAAGATGCTCGGAAGTCACCAGTGACAACTGTGACAATCAGAAAAGGCCTGCGTGAAGCAGAAGCCCCCGCAAAGTCCCACTGTTAAAAAAAAGAGGCGCTGATGCAATTTACCAAAGACCACATCCACTGGCCTGCAGACGGATGGAGACACATCTGGTGGCCTGATGAAAGCGAGATGTTCCTGTTGGGTCCAAGAGCCGCAGACAGTCAGACGAGGCCCAAACACTGAATTCAAGCCAGAGAACACACTGAAGCGCCACGGAGCAGCGTCCCTGTGGGCCTGGTTAGCACACACCACAGATCACCGATCAGTTTGAATCCATCACAACACTTGATAGTCACGTTGCCTCGTGCTGAACGGGGAGTGCCCTTGAAATGGCCCTTGTTGTTTCAACAAGACGACGTATCCGCCGCTCTAAAGTACGCGACACACTCAGCGACCATGCAAGAAAGGTGGCTAAAGAAGAGACAGAAGGCAGCAGAAAGGAACATGGCACATCTGGCGGTGAACGAGGGACTGTGGTCGCAGCGCGGTGTAAAAGACGTGTTGGCTAGAGGCGGAAGAACGGTTGGTCACTTTAACCATTCTCAGCGACAGTCACACCAGCGGACCTAACAGAGAACATTCTCCCTCTTCTTCAGCAGCTACCTACAGAGATCAGCTGGTCTGATGTGTTTGTAGTAGACCAAGCCTCCTCTGAGCCAGAGGCTGAGCCCACCAAGAGAAACCAACACTCGCACAGATCTACTGGGATCCTTTCATCACGACTGCACGTGATCCACGTTCTAAAGACAATCGCTGGGATGGGGGAACAAAGCAGCGTGCACGAGAAATGACCCAGGCCGCGACAGGTGAGGAGAACCTGTGTGGAGACGGAGAAGGGCCAGGTCAGCGCAGGACAACAGACGCGTCCCTCCGCAGCAGACGAGGGGACATCAGTGACTTCCTGCCAGAAAATGTCCCCATAAGAGCTGGCTCTTCTCTCCTGACTGACTGCATGTGAGGATCAGTTTATTTGTGCACCGGCCTCAAAGCATTTAAATAAAATACCTCAAATCTTTCTCGTGACAGGCAGCTCCACAGTTAGCTGATGATCTGTCTGAAGTCCACACATGTGATGACCCCCCTCACCTACTGGAGACAGAACCAAGGTCGCTGTCCTGACCTGGCAGAGGCGACGCGCTGGTACGAGTCTGCTCTGTGCACAAGCACCGACAGCGAGACCGTCCAGCCCATGTTCTGGATGAGAAGAGCAGCAGACTTCACTGGGATAAAGCAGAGAAGCTACTCTTCATCAGGAAAAACCTGCCACTAGCTTAAGGAGCAGAACCGGCTTGTGTCTAACGTTTCTGCACTTGATTTCTACTTTGGACATCTGCAAGACTAGAAAAAGGAAGCAAGATACCTCAACAGGAAGGCGTCTCAAGCAAACACACCTCAATGAACATAGTGCATCAGGGTGTGTTTGTGTCACCAACATCAGAAAACAAAGACAAGCGATGTACATACTTGTAGATGGTGATGTGGGGAGACATGGGTCTGTTCAGTCTGGCATTTTTAGACCAAAACTTGTTCATCTCGTCCTTGGCTGTCGTTCCCATCGGAGCAGCACTGCAGAAAACAGTCGAGAGAATCAGCACAGGAATTCTGATCTAACTTCACAGCAGCCTGAAGGCAGCTGACAGGAGCGTTCACTTGAAACGGACAGTCATCCATCCTGTTGATCACATCATGAGTAGATGACGTGATGGAGTGCATGCATGTCCACAACTCACTGCGTGTAGAGGACAGAGTAATGTGGTCTTGAGCTGCAGATTCCCTGCCGGGCCAATGTCCTGGAACAACAACAGAGTTTAGACATGTCGAGAGATCGTCTGGGTTTTGCTCTTCGATTCAAATATGGAAGAGGAAAAGAAGGAAACTGTTTCATGTAAATCAGGGAAACTTGTACCCAAAAGCTGTTATTATTGCTAGAATGAAATGTATAAAACCTTTTCATCATAATTTTAAAATTCATCCATGCATGTTTATTTTCATGCTGGGCACTTGAATAAAATGTGGAATACAAACAATACACCTAAATGCTAATTAAACGTTTTAGATTGAGCCATAGCATCAAATTCCAGTTTCCAGATTAGGTCACATAATAGAAAACCTTACAAATGGAAAATGTTCCAAACCTGCCAGACTTCGTCTAAAAGCGAAAAGTCATCCCCGCGGTGCCAACAGAGCATAAAAAGAGTACTTGTAAATGAGAACGCCCCATCTAAAGGCGCCAGTAAGATAAGCCTAATAAGTGTGAAAGCAAATTGTACTTAGGTCGAGTTGCCATTTCAGATAAGAAAAAAGTTATGCAGACGCGTTCTTCTTCACTGCACCACTGACGTTAGCAACATGGTATCTAGCAACAAACACGTCAGTTAGCTTCGAGTTAACCTATCCAACAAGACCATTTCAGTTTGGTTTTTCAATCGAATGAGCGGACGAGTGAAGTCCCTTCATTAATAAAACACAAATGACAAAGATAACCGTTGCCAGATTGTACACCAGACCTAGGTTCCTAAAGTTAGCCAGATAGCTAACGGCAGCTAACATTACTGCAGCGACTAGCGTCCAGTAAATATTATCAAGCACTAATGTAGCAAAGCTGAAACAGCCGCGACTTTGTTGTCATGTCAGGTGATTTACCGAAGGTGACAACAGAAAAGGCTTCATACGTTATTAAAACATGTGTAACAAAGATTTACTGACCTTAAGAGAAGCGCCATGTTGCCAGACAGGGACGGGAAGTGACGTCACTGCATGTTGTTACATACGAAATTGTTTCAAGGTTCAAGGTGATGTCAAGACGTTTATGTGTGTTTACATTGTTTATATACAGTATATATATCTATATATCTATAGATATAAATATATATTGGCTTATTCTGGTTTCCTGAAAGGCTGTTCCACCTAGTTGAGTGCTTTTGTATAATCTACCAGACTGTCCAGCCTAAATGGCCGTTATTTATTTTGCAAGAAGATATCTAATTTGTGTGGGAAAGCAAGGTCTCCAGGATGAATGAACGCTTCACAGACAGCAGAGGAGGGTGGATCGGGCCTGCCCACCTCTGGGTTCTGTTACTGGGCAGCGAATACTCAGCTGGTGGTATGAGACTGAGTTGGACGGGTGTAAAATGGAATCCCTCTTCTGCCACACCTCCTCCAGGTCTTTACTTCAAAGCTGTGGTCTTGTCAGCTTTGAAAATATGGACAGTTTTAGCCACTCACCGACTCAGCTGTGGCTCACTAGTTGTAGTTCCAGGCCGGCTGTAAATTGACTTCTTGGTTTGAGCTTTTATATTTTTGGAAAAGCCAAATGCATTTTCCCTCCGGAATTATTGTGCGTATGGATCAAGTCCCAGGAGCCAGCAGAACCATCACACCGAGGCCGTGAGCCCGACAAAAGCTGTCCCAGCTGGCCTAGCTGGTGCTCTGCTCACAGGACTCTGGAAGAGCCTTTTTCAACATCTTAGCAGAAATGAGGTGGAGGTGTCCCTCCCTGCCTGCTCACGGCTGCTTGTGGAGTTTGAGCGTTGGCCTGAGTGTGTCCCCCTCCAGCAGAAGTTGTCCAAACCTCCAGCAGACCAGAGATGGCAGACGGAGCTAACACCACTCCTGCAACGGAACGTGCAGATTTTCACTGCGGGGGTCAGCGTGCAGCCCCTGCTGCCATGTTTGGATGATAGCTGCAGCCGCGTCCGTGGAGGTGAAGGACACGTCCTGGTTCCTCTGCAGAGCTGCTCCTGTAGCACTTCGGCCAGTAGTTTGAAAAGGGAAGAAGGGTGGGAGAGTGGGGGGGGGGGGGGG
>BJFM01002137.1:22592-28757 GCA_016586285.1 Arothron firmamentum | reverse complement strand
GGGGTATGTTTGTATGTTTTCTGTTTGTTTATTTCAAAACACACATCTAAAGACAGAAGTACTATGAGGCGATGTATCTCAATAAATATGAAAAAAATAATCAGGAAAAAAATAACTTATAAATAATAATTTTTGCAAGAATAGCACTCCTTTCTAATCTTGGTACTTCCTGTTTGATGGTCCTAATCTATGGATTCTACCAGGCAGGCAGACAGACAGGCAGGCAGATCCACAGACAGATCCACAGACAGATCCACAGACAGACAGACAGACAGACAGACAGGCAGGCAGGCAGGCAGGCAGGCAGGCAGGCAGACAGGCAGATTCACAGACAAACAGACGGACAGATCTACAGACAGACAGATCTACAGACAGACAGATCTACAGACAGACAGACAGATCCACAGACAGGCAGACAGACCTACAGACAGACAGATCTACAGACAGACAGGCAGGCAGGCAGGCAGGGTGAGTCCAGCTGTCCTCCTGCGCCTGTCTTTGGGCTGGAGGATGCTGCTGGCCCACGCAGACACCTCTGACAGACAGACGGGCCAGAACCTCTGTGGTACCAGCAGCTGTGACCCGCTGACGCAGCCACTTCAGAGAAAAGACAGAATCTCCACCCACAGCAGCAGGTTTATTTTCATGATCATCACATTTGTGACCTGATCCTGATGGACCAGCCCAGACTGGAGTCTGCGTGCACGCAGACAAGCACACCCAGGCTGTGCACACACTCAGGCGTGGAACCAAAGTCACAGCCAGGACTTCTGAACGTTAGTAATACGTCTCCTGCTCCACCCAACCTGGAAGAGAGAGAGAGAGAGGAGGAGGGGGGGAGGAGACAGAGAGACAGAGGGGAGGAGAGAGAGAGAGCAAACGTCAGACAGGCAGTTGCTCATCTTCTGACTCTCTCCATTCTTCTCTGGTCTCTCTGTCTCCAGGTGGATCTCTGGTGACCCTCAGACTAACAGAGGAGTTCAGGTGTCAGCACAGGTGACATCTGCGTCTCTCTGACTCCACCTCCGCTAGCGTGAGTGTTGCTCTCCGTCTGTGGAGCAGATCTGAGAGTCTTCATCAGCCTGCTTTCATGTCTTCTCATCATTCACGCTTGTTCCTGTTGCCATGGGAATCTGCTTCCTGGTCTTCCACTTCGCTCATACGGGAAGAGCCAGGCTGTTCCATCAGACCCTCGTTAGGACGTAGCGGACCGGGAACCAGACCTCCAAGTCCTGTGGAGGTGTGGTCTTTACGGAGAAGAACTGACGTGCATTTGCCTCCACTGACCTCAAACCTGGGAGACAAACAGTCATCTAGTCTTCCAGCACTGCTGCCAACCTCTTTAAGCTCTTTACTGAATGTAATTACCATGTAATTAATGTAATTAGTTCATTTCAGATTTTGCAGCATCCAGGTGATGAAAACAGAAAAGGCTTTGATTCTCTCCTGACGGCACTGATCTTCTCCAGAACTTTTCTGCACGTGTGAATCCAAAGCTGGTCCTCAGTGAGAATCTGGACTCGGATTCTTCAGGTTTCAAGAACACAGAGCGCTTGAGGTCCATTAGCACGCTAATGGTCTGGGGGACTGGCTGCTTCCACAGTGTCCTCTGTCCTTCAAGAGCAGCGGAGGTGAGTCCTGTCCTGCCCTGAGGAGGTGGCTCGTCTGCGTGGGGACGTTTGTATACCTCCCAGCATGCTTTGCTCGTGTTCTTCAGGTGTGCCAGTCTGAGTGTGTAGGAGGCTTTGAGGTGTTCTGGGATGTCCTGTTTCTGGAAGACCCTCCTGAGGACAGGACGGGGACAGAAACGCTGTGATGCTACTTGTTCTCGTCGTCCCTACTGGGGCTCCGATCCTCACGGGTGTTGAGGAAAGCTTCGTCTGCGCGTCCACACGTTCTACGTGTGTGAAGGACTTTCTTACTCGTATGGACCAAAGCAAACGCCTGTCAGCCATCAGCTGGCGTCAGCAGAATTACAACATGGCCGCTTTTCCAGGCTAAATACCAACGTTTTAGTGAGTTTATCCCTGTTTGGCCCAGGAAATTCACATCACAACTTTCCAAAATGTCCTCATACACACAAACATCTGGAGGATTGGACAGGACAGTCACATCAAAGGCATCGGTTTTATCGGGATAAAAGAATATTTGAAGCTTGGCGAGGGCCTTCAAACGTGATTCTGTATGAGCAGAACAACGCTGCTGAGTGAAAGAGGCGTGGCCTCGGCCCCAGACAAAGCTGGGACTCGTCCTGCTGTCCAACACTCACGTCCCCAAGCTTCAGCTTCTGTTACCCAGAAGCTTCAACCTGGGCTTCTCTGAAGATCTGCTCACCTCCTGGGTTCCTCCGCAGGATGAACTTACGGACCTCATCATAGATGAAGATGAGGAGGCTGTAGGGGAGGGCGCAGAACCACCACAGGATCCTGAGGAAGAGGAGAGCGCTCAGAGGAAGATGGAGGAAGAGAAGCTGATTGGCTGCGGCCTACAGGCTGTTGAGGGCAGACTCACCTCAGCGGATACATGCGCAGAGCAACGTCCATCCCAGGGCAGTAAGAGAGGAAGGCAGCCAGAGCGGTCTCCACCAACAGGCCGAAGATCAGGACCCTGTTCCTGGAGAAGAAAGCAGAGCCAGGGGTCAACAGGCTGAGGACAAAGACATCAAAGAAACACATCAAGACATCAAGGAGACACATCAAGCTATCAAATAAACACATCAAGACGGCATCAAAGAAACACATCAAGGCACCAAAGAAACACATCAAGGCATCAAAGAAACACATCAAGGCATCAAAGAAACACATCAAGACAGCATCAAAGAACCTCATCAGTTCTAGCTTTGGTTACATTCAGTCTGATCTGAGTCTAAAGGCCAAGACAGAAGCTGAGTAGCCTCCATCACTCTTTCATTCACCTCATGCCTCCATCACTCCCTCCGCCCTCACTTCATGCCTCCATCACTCTCTCCACCCTCACCTCATGCCTCCATCACTCCCTCTGCCCTCACCTCATGCCTCCATCACTCCCTCCGCCCTCACCTCATGCCTCCATCACTCCCTCCGCCCTCACCTCATGCCTCCATCACTCTCTCCACCCTCACCTCATGCCCTGATGGAAGAGCGAGTTCCTCCTGGTTTTGCAGATGATCAGATCAGCCCACTGGACGACCACGATGCTCACAAAGAAGCTGGTGTGGCAGCTGAACTCCACAATCTTCCTCTGCTCATAGGTCTGCAGGCGGAATCATGTCAGTACCGCCCGGGTGTCAGTTCCACTCACCCTTTCACCCACCCCCTCCCCACCCACTCACCCACTGCTGGCCGTAGGCATCCTCCAGGTCGTTGACGTCGCGATGGTCCCAGTTGACGCGGATGCCCAGCAGCGTCCGTGGGAGGAAGCCGTTCTCAGCCATGATCACAAAGTAGGTGAAGAACCCAGCCAGAGCCTGGATCATCCCTGCAACCAGGAAGTGGATCAGCATCATTTCCTCATCCCCAGCACCAGCAGGCACCGGCAACCTTCCTCTAGCAACAAACTGCGGCAATAAAGTTCCTGACAGAAGCAGATGAACAGGAACCTTAGCGGCACAAAAAGGTCCCGCTGACCAGAGGAACATGTTTGTTTGTTTGTTTGTGTTCAGAGCTGAAGACAGGAAATGGATTCTGGAGATAAGATCAAGCTAAGACCTCCAGAGAACCGTCAGCTGGACAGGAAAACCTGCAGCAGAAATCTACAAGTACACAGAAAAAACAGAGAAGGTAAAAGACACAGACACAGACACACACACACACACACACACACACACACACACACACACACACACACACACACACACACACACACACACACACACACACACACACACACACACACACACTGGGTTCTGGGTTCTGAGAGTCAGGATTCTGGTTTCAGGGTTCAGGGTTCAGGGTTCTGGGTTCTGAGGGTCGGGGTTCTGGGTTCTGGGTCCGGTAGCTCTGACTCACCGATCTGTCCGTAGGCCATGCTGATGAGCCGCTCGTTCACCAGCTTGTCTGATCTGGGGTTCCTCGGCTCCCGTTTCATGATGTCACTCTCGGCCGTTTCATAAGCCAGCGAGATGGCTGGAACCTGGAGGAGGAGGAGACACCCTTCACCACCACCCACCAGCTGCTTTCACCACCACTCATCAGCTGCTTTCACCACCACCCACCAGCTGCTTTCACCACCACCCATCAGCTGCTTTCACCACCACCCATCAGCTGCTTTACGACCACCACCCACCAGCTGCTTTCACCACCACCCATCAGCTGCTTTCACCACCACCCATCAGCTGCTTTACGACCACCACCCATCAGCTGCTTTACGACCACCACCCACTAGCTGCTTTCACCACCACCCATCAGCTGCTTTCACCACCACCCATCAGCTGCTTTCACCACCACCCATCAGCTGCTTTCACCACCACCCATCAGCTGCTTTACGACCACCACCCACCAGCTGCTTTCACCACCACCCATCAGCTGCTTTACGACCACCACCAGCTGAAGCAGCTGCTTGCAATCCTCAGCCTTGTTTGAGCCGTTTGAGCCATTTGGTTGGAGGCCTCAGACTGGCAGTAGGTGAAGCCAGACACACACACCTCTGTGTCTGGCCTTCACATAGTTAGAAAAGCACCATCAGACCAGAGGGGCTGCTGGGAAAAAAAACTGGTCATCTTGATCAAAGGCCAAAATCCCTCCAGAATCCAGAACTTCACCAAAATGGAGTCGTCTGTTCCCTGACCTGTCAGCAACCTTTTCTGAAAATGTGATTACAATCTGCTCAATTTTGAGTAGTTTTGCTCACAGACGGATAAACACTGTGGCCCCACCTCCTGGTGGAGGTAAACCGTGTTGGGTTTTAAGTGCGGGAACAGCTGCTCAGGCCCGACGACCCTGAAGACAGCCATGAAACAGGAGGAAAAGAAGATCTGACAGATGAGGAGAAGAACAACAGAGCAGAGGAAGGCTGGAACGAAGCCTCCGTGAGGCCGGGCCACCAGCTTGATCTGGGCAACGTGAGGCTGAGATGCAGCACTGCTGTTGGAGGAGGCTCCTCCGAGGCTCCTCCGATCCGCTCTCCTGCAGCCGTGTTTCAATGGCGCTAGCTCTGCTAGCACGAGTGCATCAAGCTAACAGGGTCCTGTAAGGCCGCGAGCGCGCTGAGCTGCGTGTGTGTTGCAGTGATAGATTACAGCCCTCAGGCAAACAGCCACTCAGCAAGTTAGCAACTCAACGCTTCTTTCTTTCTCTCCTCTGAGAAACTAAATGAAAATCGGACTCTGTTCGTCTTCGTTCTAGAACAAATGGAGGCTGATGCTGAGTCCACAGTGGAGTTCTCCTGCTGATATCCAGCACTGATGAATTCAGCTGCAGCTTGGCCACAGCAACCAGACAATTAGCTTTAAAAGATGTGAAAAACGACGCCTTCAGGACAACGTGCTGAACAAACACACCTGCAATGAAAAAGACAATAAAACAGGATGGTGGTGCGTATTTAGCCAGTTCTTTAACCTTCTCCAGACGTCACATCATAAAGACCTGCCTTCCACGTCTGCTGTTGCAGCAGTATAAGAAGCTACAAACGAGCCGCTAAACAACCGCGAACGAGTCAATTTAGCACCATTTAACAGAGGTGAGTGCAGAACAAGGACTTATTAAAGCACCATTAACGAGAAAATCGATAGCGAGTGATCAGGGCCACTGGAAGGACGGGGAGCCGCGTACCTGCAGGTGCTAGCCTAGCTAGCTGGTTTCCAGTCAGCTCTGAGGTTTCTGACCCTGCTGCTGCAACACTGAGGGAGGCAGCTGGTCCCCTTAAGACTCTGAAACTCAAATCACTCTTTCATCCCTTTCATCTGTTTCTAATGAACTGTGGAACCATTAAAACCATCTCAGATACTGAAAACATGATTTCCTCAGTTTAAAAACCGAAGAGTTACCCCAAGAACAAGCAACGGTTCACCAGGAGCTGATTTTTGCTGAGGTGGAGGTCTGCACCAACCTTCCCGCAAAGAAACGTCGCCTGCACTCGTCTCTTTGTCTTCTCCTACCGTGACCTGACAGCGCCACACTCTACGCGTGCACGCATGCAGAAGGCGGGCGGCTCTGCATAAATAACAGTGAAATCTTGAAACACGCAGAG
>BJFM01002137.1:15092-17592 GCA_016586285.1 Arothron firmamentum | reverse complement strand
CACACACACACACACACACGCTTACAGAAATCCCTATTTAGTCACTCCAAAGACGGGATGAATGTGCGGATCAACCTACCTTGATACCGGCGGAGCGACATTTCCCAACTGCGTCTGGAACTGCAGCTCGAGGCGGATCGATCATGGAGATGAGGCCCAGGAAGCAGAGCTGCTCAGTGGGGAAGTTCTGGTCCTCACAGTCAAAGAAGTACCCCCGAGGAAACCGAGAAGAAGGAAGGCTGCAGTGGCAGAACCCTGCCAGAGACGGCCCAGAGAGGAGAGTGCTCACTCATTCACGTTCAGTTTTAAGCCTTAAAACTGTTAATCCATCGCCATCATCATCATCATCACCATCACCATCATCACATCATCACATCATCATCACCATCATCATCACCATCATCACCGTCATAACATCACCGTCATTATCATCATCGCATCATCATCATCACCATCATCACATCATCATCACATCATCACCATCATCATCACCATCATCACCGTCTTAACATCACCGTCATTATCATCATCGCATCATCATCACCATCATCACATCATCATCGCATCATCATCACCATCATCATCACCATCATCACATCATCATCACCCTCATCATCACCATCATCACCGTCATAACATCACCGTCATTATCATCATCACATCACCGTCATTATCATCACCACCATCATCACATCATCATCATCATCATCATCATCACCGTCATTATCATCACGTCATTGTCACCATCATCACCATCATGACCATCATCATCATCATCATCATCATCACCATCATCACCAGTATCACCGTCATTGTCATCGTCATCATCATCATCATCATCATCATCACGTCATCATCATCACCGTCACCATCATCACCATCATCATTATCATAAAGGACCATAGAGATCATCTAATCCTTTAGATCCTGGGTGGATGACCTGGCTGCCTGCTTGTCTCCTACGTCAGCTTCAAGCTGGTTCTGATGCTACGTGGAGATTCAGTGGCTGCAGGTGTCAAACTGTTTTTTTAACTGATTAATGATCTGCAGAGCTGGAGCCAAAACCAGGAACCTCTGAGGAAACAACTGGTTGATCCTCACAGCTCTGCAGAACCCAAGACAGCTGATGATTGCAGGACTCCACTGATCACAGCAACATCATTCCATATAGGCAGTTGGGGTTGGGTGGAGGGTTAGGTGGTGGGTTGGGGTTAGTGAAGGGTTGACCAGGTTATCTTTGCAACTAAAGGGCCACCAGTCCAAATGTTGATGAGGAATAATGCTAATAATAATGCGAATAATGATGCTAATAATGATGCTAATCCTGGTGCCTCCCACTCCTCAGTCCTCTCAAGCCCAGTCTTCTGAGCCATGAGAACCAGACTTCCTCTGGGTGATTTGCAGTGTTTGGGGCTCTGGCAGAAGGAATTGTTCTGGCTCTCCCAGAACAACCCTGAAGTCTGAGATGGTGGGATGAAACCTACCGAGCACCCGTTCTCCCAGTCCTCCCAGCTCCATGTAGGCGCTCTGGAAAGCATCTCTCCAGCTCTGATCCAGAGGCAGCTCCTGGCCAAAGATCATGATGGTGCTGCACCTGAAGGGTTCAGAGGAATTATCAATGCTAACGCTAACTGATGAACCCCAGACAAGGTTCCACATAAGGTTTGTGTAGAAGGTTTGAATCCTCTTCTTCTGATTTAGAAATGTGAGGATGTGGATCAGCAGCGGATTCAAACTAGCCAACACAAATAACTAATAAACTAGCTAGGTCTCATGATTACTGCTGGATTTACCTGAAACAAGCTGTAAACAGCAGCTTCTGTGAAAGCAACTGATTTCTTTCTGTCCTTTTCCTGATGATCGCAGGAAAATACTACTACTACTACTACTACTACTACTACTACTACTACTACTACTACTACTACTACTACTAATAATAATAATAATAATAATAATAATAACCGTGATGGTTTCCACTGAAAGCAGACAAACGTCTTCCGTCCAGGCCTGGAGTCTGCGACACCACCAACAGCGGTGCGTCTGTTCTGGCTCATTTAACTCTGTTTTCACATCATCAGTTTACATTGCAGTGTCTTCTAGCGTCTTTGGAGGAGGACAAGACAAGACACACGTGCACGAGTGCACGACAGCACGTGTGAAGCAGGAAGACTAACTGGTCCTGTGCTGATCAACAGACCTGTCCAGGATCCTCTCTGGGGCCCCTTTCATGACCAGAATGTGACCAGGGGGATGGTCCTCCGCTTCATGAATAGAGAGCTTGGAGAAGGAGGAGGAGGAGGAAGAGGAGACAGAGAAGGTGAAGGAGAAGAAAGAGAAGGAGAAAGAGGAGAAAGAAAGGGAGGAGAAAGAGAAGAAGAAATAGATGGGATGTACTTTGATCAAGACTGGGTTTCATGTGAAGTGTGTCTGTTTCATTAAGAAGCCTGCACACACACACACACACACACACACACACACACACACACACACACACACACAC
>BJFM01002135.1:135919-176420 GCA_016586285.1 Arothron firmamentum | reverse complement strand
CCCCCCTCAATTTATACACAGCCTGGTGTAATAAAGGAAGAGTCCGATTTATTTTTAAAAGCTGATCAAACCAACACGCTGCTGGTGTTTGTCTGTAAAAACCAGGTTGTGTCCAGTTGCCTGGATTATAGAACCCGTTCCACAGCCTCACTCTGGTGAAGGCCACTTTCTGCCTAATTAGATGATTCTCATAAGACTCATTAAGACCTCCAATGTTTCTCTGGAGGTTTCAGACAAACAGGAAAGAAGAAAGAGGCAAAATGTGCAGTTGTGAGCTTCAGTTGTTTCCCTGCAAAGGTTTTTTTATTTTTTAATCTGTGATTCTAAATCAGCAATAATATAGGCGAAGGATTCAGTTATTATTATTAATAATAATATAAGAAATAATTTTAAGAAGAATTTTATATGGAAAAAAATAATATATGAATACAAAAGCAGCTTTTTTGCTGTTTTTGATCCATGAAAATGTAATAATGAGAAACATGTTGAGGACAGCCACGTTTCTTTTTATTTTTCTAGGCTACATTCGACTTTTTTATTTATTTATTTTTTTAGAAGAAGAAAAGCGCCTTTAAATGTACGTAATGTATGTATGAGGCAAAATGATGTGACTATTAAAAAAGAAAACAGCGTATTTCTGGGTGGATAAAATGAAATCGGTCTTTGAGGTCGGCGCTGTTGTGCAGAAGCATCAGCGGCTCCAGCTGCTGCGCCTTTAAATACACCCTCCGCTCTCTTCGTTTCCATGCAATTATGTTAATATGTGGAGCTTTTCTGGCTCCTTTTCATTATCAGTTCCTGATTGTTTCCCTCTCATTTTCCACCTCTTTGAGACCACTGCAGGCTTTTCTCTTCCTTGGCTCCGGCGGGGCCGCTCGCCCTGCAGCAGCAGCAGCAGGCCGCTGGTGCCCGATCATCACTGCATGCCTGCTGCACCATCGCTAGTAAAAAGTCCTTTTTTCTTTCATCAGTGTTGACTTATGAGTAAGTATATCCTACAAAACCATCATCCTGCGTTCGCAAAATAATTGATTCTCATTTGATGACATGAATACACTCCAGAGAGTCACCGTCTGCATAGTTTTTCATTTTAATTTAGACGAAGCGCTAAAACAATTATAATTACAGCATAATTGAGACCAAAGGGGGCGGGGTAAAGATTAGAAGGAAACCACTGAAAAAGACAACAATACTGTATTTCCCCAATTATTTAATAACTAGGACAAATTTTAAATGTGATTGCGTGTTATGAAAACGTGTGTTTTTATAACAACAGATTAGCGTCATTACTTATCCGGCACATTTTTAAACCTACATTTCCCAAATGAAGCCCTTATCTTTGGGTCTTTAATTCTTCACATTTCCCCCCCACAAATCCTTTTAAAGGTTTAATCACGCTACACTTGACCATTGCTAATGCATTTTAAATAAAAATAACAACTCCACAGGCGGGAAACCACTCTGCAGCACAGTAATGTTTCTGCCTTAATAACAACACGTAAATGAAAGATTAGCACTATTTCTTTATTTGTAGATTACAATTCTTTGCATGTTACCAACTTTAAACCTCTCATTCATCTTCATTTGTGTGAATCTCTCAATCAGCAAAATGTCCGGTCATTTAAAATAAAATATTATTATCTGCAAAGGACATCATTAAATGTAGCTTCTATAAGCAACACTTGGATCAGGGTTTACATCACTGCTCTCTGTCTTAAACCTGATTAAATCATTAGAATTCTCACACATGATCTGATGTGATCTGAGCTGTACAGCTTTACACATACGAGAGCAGAGGAGGAGGCTGAGGTCGGATTGATGAGCTGATACAGGATGGATTAATTAACGCAGCCCCACTGTGAGACAACACAACCATTTCAGAGGCAGCGAGCAGGAGGACTCCATCAAGATGGCTTCCTCCTGCTCAACACCATGTTGTGGGAGTGAAGGAGGCTCAACGCTAACACACACATGATTCCACACGCTGACACATCTTTTAGTGCGTCCGCATTTTCTGATTGGTGAACGATTGGTTGCAGAAGTGCTGGAGCAACATGCCGCTGATCTTTAATTATCACTCTCTGCAACATTTTTACAAGAGGCTAACGCTGAATTCTGAATTAAAAGCACATTTCAACATCAGGTCATATTCAAATAGAGTTCACTTGGTGAAAAAGTTGGATTTTTTTTAGTTTGTCTGACCCTGAATCAGCATGTGTAAATCTTAAAACAACAATGTTCAGGTAACTTTCAGAAAATACACATTTTTATTGTTTTTGCAAGAAAATAGTTTGTTTTTGTTATGATGGACACAAATTAACTTACAAAAACTTCAGATTATTTCAGTCTCATTACATTTTGAGTTTAATATCAACACACATATATTCTTACAATTATTTCTGACAGCTCCGTTGAAAGAATATTGCTTTAAATACTCCTCATACCTGTAGATGTGGCGTAAACCTGAGTCTGAGCTGAAGGTTTGGAGATCATTCCTACTTTCGGTTATCTAGCTTTATGATGGAGGATTAACACTCATACAGCTAGATAACCAAAGACAGGAACAAGGTCCGCTCATCACTTTGACCACAAATATCCGAGGATTCCTGCAAAATGACGAAGGAAATCATTTAGTTAAAAGGAAACAGATTCAGAGTTACCTTTGCAATCACACCACATTCTTAAAAGAGCCAATTGAATTAAAGTTTGACATTGAAGGATCTTTGATGTTAAAAAAAAAAAATAATAATAATAAAAAAAATACACAAACAGAAATCAACCTTTAAAATATGAATTCAAAAAAGAATTTCATAAGCAAACACATGATTAAAATCTAATTTTGAAGACAGATCCTGAGTGCACAGGAGAATATTTTCTGGTTCTACATGAAAGCAGTAAAAGTACATTTGAACAATTCCTCCAGAAGGCGTGTGAGGAGGCCTAAATAAACTGCTGCATTACTACTGCTGTGCTTTCATTATGATGCAGCCTCACATCAGTTTTAAACTTGGATAATAAATCAAAATGTTTGAAACCGTTGATGATTCATGAGCTAGAGATCACTTACAATGTTGACTCAAAATGACCCCATGACAGAGGGATCTGCTCTCCACACGAATCACTTCCTTTGACCCTCATACAGATATCAACAAAACTAAACTATTTTATATATTATTATTTTATATTAGCCGTTTTAGGTCTATAATCGCTAGATGATTTAATTACACTGTTGGATGGTTCCAGGAGTTCTGAACCGAAATATCTATCACAAGCTGAACGGTACATTAATGCAAACGTGGCCTAAAGTCAGCCTGCAGACATAAACATGTGTAACGTGAACCCACAGGAGGATGAGGGCTTCCTTTGGCACGAGCCTGTAAATGACATCAGAGCAGAGCTAGAAGACTCACTTTCACGCAGCCTCCCGCAACCATGGAGACCAGAACATCCACGTGTGCTGACGGAGGAGGATGAAGGTGATGGAGGCTCCAGGTGTTCGTGATGCACGAGTTCCCGTGTGACAAACAGGTGAGTGCGTGGCACAGAGGTATAAATTCCACCGTCCACCAGCTGACCACCACCTCCCACGTCATATCCTGAATACTGGGTTTGTATCCGCGTTCTTGAGCCCGGACTTGGCCCTCCGTCCCCGTGGGCCGGGCTCCAGGACGCCTCCGGTCCCCTGACGGAGCCCCGAGTGATCTCATCTCACCTCCTCTATGCATTTCCCCCCAAAGCCCCCCTACACCCCCCCGCCTCCACCTCCGTCTGAGGTGACGTCACATCGACAACAACTTCACGGCAGCCAATCAGGTGCGCGTCAACGCTCAGCGGGACGTCGCACGGAAATTAGAGCGTTTTCGTCCCGATCGATATAACTCTGACTATACCATAAAGTATTATTTATTTGCTTCCTCATCGTTATTTGTCAATTTAGCCAACATTTTCTCGATTGTACATCATCAGTAATCGACTTGATTATTGCCTTTTGGTTCAAGAACTTAAAGTGCAATTAGTTCTTTCCACTTACACTTACTGCCAATTTAAATGTTTTTTTTTTTTTTTTGAAAGAAACAGATCTGTTTAAAATCAATGCCAGCCGAACTTTGCTGCCTCCAGTGGTAGGCTGTCGACACTCGGTGAGTCGTGCGGGGCTCAGTAATGTGTATTTGTGGATAACCTTGGATGATACTATGGTAACACACATTTAACTTCACTGGTGGTTGTTATACCTTCAGTATCCGCAGTATATCATCCTTAGGAAAGACATGTTTATATAGTACACAATGGTGTCATATGAGTACTTGCACACCTTGATTTTCTCCTAAACAAAACAGAGGTACAGTATTGCAACGATAGTTATGAAATAGTAAAGCTGTTTCCTCTGTGGCCAAATAGCGCCACCTGCTGCCATAAATGTGTCAACACAATCATCTTGAATATGTCAGCGCTCTTCCTCTTTTCCACGCGTCCATCAATTCTGACCTATACACTGTTAACATCTTTTCTGAACCAGTCTATTGTACAAGGACACTGTCAGTGGACAGAAATAACGGATTAAACTTAATTTAGTTCTTCCATCTGTCATTGCTGTAAGACTGATGCAACATTTCACTGCAGCGTTCATTGTTACCAACATCAACCGTTGCAAGTTTGTAGAAGTTTGTTTTTTCTGCATGCCTCATGCAAAAATGAATTCTCAAAACAGAAGAGTGGAGGCAGTAATATTTTACTGGTATTTTTCCTGTTAAATCAATGTACTGAAATAGATGATTAAATTTCTCTTAGTGAAAGTGCTTCATATAAAACAGTGGGTATCTTTGTTCATGAAAAAAATGAACTCGTTATATACAAGTAAAAAAAAACTGAGATGTTTAAAAACACTCAAGAACACAAATGTTTGTATGCCACATGATCATTTCAGACAGGGTTTTTTCGTACATCTATGAATGCATTGTTTGACACCAGCGGTCCAATGTTGAGACTCGACCGCCTGGACTCTCGGCGAGACTTGACCACAGGCAGAGCCGTTGGTCCACCCCAGGACCCTAGACCAGGTTGAACCACGCGGTTAGTGGGAGCATCCCCAGCTGCTCGGAGCCTCAACTCCTCCACCAGTGCAGTTTCTTCTGAGGGGAGAGAAGAGCGTCTCCACGTTGAGGGCAGGGGAGTGTTGACCAGCTCGCGCATCTCCTCCCTGGATCTGGGGGGTCTGTCAGATTGTCCTGTCTCCCTGCCTCCTGTCGTGTCCTCGGGACACCGCGTCAGTTTATCCATCGTGTTGATACCTGCTAATTTATTATCAGGGCCGATAACTGAAAGACGACAACAGACGTCAGCTACCGATGTGATGATTTAAGGCTTTGACTACATTTCTGAGTGATTTTCATTAATTAAAAAAATAACATTATTAAGTTGTATGTACATTTACCTTTAGCATGCTCCTTTGGATGGTTGGCTGAACCACAGAGCTCCTTTAATTTGTTGCTTAGTTCCACATTTACTGCCTTGTAGTGGTTCAGTTCTTTGTTGAGATTATGTATCCACACCTCAAACTGCCGCTGTTTACCTGCCAGGCCCTCATCTATTTGTTCTGTGAGATGGGACAGAACATAGGCCAAGAATCAGAAATAGGCAAATGTTACCCATTTAAATATCTTAAAATAACAAGTCATCTTCGTGATACCCAACTACCAGACTACCAAAACATTCCTGGATATCTCATGATGTTTAAAAACAGATTAAACAGGAACCATGGAGATGTTGTGTATTGACGAGGTTTGATCTGCACCTCGGCACTGCTGCAGTAAGAGCTGCACGCTCCTTTCATGCTCCTTCTGCTGCTGGGTGAGCCGACGGTCTGTGTCGAGCTGCGTGCGATCCAGGGCGTTTTCCAGCCACTGCACCAGCCTCTGCCGCTCGTCCAGCTGCATTTCCAGCTCAGCCAAGGCAAGCTGGAGCTTGCGTTCCTCCTCGCGCAGAGACACCACCTGCAGGGATAATCCGTGTCAACATTCTTCAGCGAGCATACACCCACCAGTGCAATAAGCATCACGTGTGGGGGACAATAAATTATGCACAATCACCAACAACATTCACTTGTAACAGACCTTGTCAAAGTACTTGCAGAGCAGTGCTCTGGTCTCTGAAGCGGACAGGTAACTGAGTTTGGCCATGAGGTTCATCTCCCACTGGGAGAGCATGCTGGCTGAAGCCCTCAGCTGTCTCTGCCTCTGAGTGATGGCCTCGTTCTTATACTCGATAGCTGCATCCAGAGCCTCGATTGCCTCATCAAACTGGAACAGTGTTCGCTCCTCCTAAGAGAGGGGCGCAGGCATTTCAACAATAAATTAGGCAGAACTGTTTGTTTTAGACAAACACAAATGCATGCTTGCAGCTAGATGCTACAGAAGACAGCCTATTAATACCTGGCAGGCTAAAACACTGAAAAATGTGATCTTTGGGATGTCTGACCTCAGGAGAAAGCAGGTTGCCCTGTCGCAGTTTATCATCCAGCTCCACTCTCTGTTTAAGCAGCGAGTCTTTCTCTTGGCGCAGGTTGGAAATCTCTTGGCGAATCTGTTGTGAGTCTTGAGCGCTGCTGCTCCGCAGAAGCCCATTCCTTTCACTCAGCTCATGCTCAAGAGACTCAATGCGACCTGTAAGCAACACCAGGTCTTTACTCAAGGCCTAAAAAAGACAAAACACAAACATTAAGTGCTGTTTTTGTTAGTTTGCACTGTCAAACAGAAGTGGCTGGAGATGAATACCTGACTGGAACGGAGTCTCTTGGTCTCCAGACTGCTGCGCTCCTGCAGGAGGGCTTCTTTCTTGGCGAGGATTTCCTCTCTTTTGGTGAGTTCTCCTTCTAGCTCTTCAAGCCCTCTCCTCTGTTCCAGAACGCGCTCCATTTCCTCATCCAGCCAACGTTTCTGTTCTTCAATCTTCTACTCAAAGGGAGCCATTAAATGAAGGATCACACCACAGGCAAAGAAAAAATCAAACACACAGACACCAGGATGTACATATATGAAAATCAAAAATCTTCATCAGATACTTGTTTAGCTAGTTTCGTCACACCTGTTGCTCTTCCAATGAGATGACAGAGCCATTACTGCCGCTGCGCCTCTGTCTCTGGAAGGCAGCGATCTCTTCTGTCTTTATTCTCAGGATCTTTTGCTGCCGCTCATTCTTTAACTCCAGTTCCTACAGAAAAGATATGAGCATAATCAGGCTGAAATGATCAAATGATTACTATAGAATAAAACACTGTCGCAGCAAATTTCTAACGAGTTACCTTGACTCTGTGAGTTCTTCGCTGCATCTCCGTCTCCAGGCGACGTTTCTGCTGACTTTCCTCGCGCAGCCTCTTCTGCAGCTGCTCCTGCTGCTGCCTCATACTCTGAACACTTCGCTCCAGCTCTAAGACTCGGCGTTCGCTCTGAGCAGGGAGGTTAGCAAGACGAGCAGTGTCCCTTTGACGCTGACTGAGAACCTGATACAAAAACACAGAAAGCAGTATCTTCAAGCTGAGGTGATTAAAAGATTTAAAGCCTCATTTTGTGTTCTGGTGCCATCTGAGTGAAAGGGCAGCCATACCTGAACTTTGCTCTGAGCAGCAGCAATCTTCCTGCGACATTCCTGAGCTCTGGTCCTGTCTGAGGCACTGACTTCTCTCTCTTGCCTCTCCAGCTCCTGCAGCTGACGCTGGGCCTCCTGAAGCTCCTGCCGAGCCTGCACAGCTTCGTTCTCCAGCGCTGTGATCTTATGGCTGTATTGCTTGTTCAGGGCTTGAGCATCTTTACCTTAAATTTAAAAAAAAAACAACAACAAAAAAAAATTGACCTCCCAAACACAGACCTCCATCAGAAAAAAGTGGCATTAAAGCTGGTACCTGTCTTGACTAGCTCCTTGATGAGTTCTTCCTTCATGCGGATGGTGACGGACAGCTCTCTGATCTTCTGCTGTGCCTGAAGAAGTCCCAATTCTGAACTGCCTTCCAAACTTTTCAGACTTCCCACCAGAGACATCTCCTCAGAACTGGAGTTGGCTGCAGATTTGAGGATACCCATATAAAAACCAGCGACTATTGAGGAACGGGACAAAGACTCAAGGTTCCACCCCTCACGCAGAACTGTACCCGAGAAACACTAATTTAAGGCTTGTCCTAAGTTCAGATTCTAGACAACCAGACCAGAGGTGATGTTAAACTGAATGCCAGGCTAAACCAGCCGTAAACCATAAAGAAGATGTCAATTATATATCTGCAAGTATTCCAAATTAGTATATGCAATTCACACCTGGTTTGTGGGAGCAAGATGATTAGTAGTATGTTATTAAACTTCATAATACAGAATAATAAAACTGTTCAAATTTCCATTAGGACAAGGCAGGAGTATGTTTGGAATGTGTAGCATTTGTGTGTAATGTTTAGTTACTGCAATACTATAATGCTGAATCCCCAACAGTCTTTTAGGTCAGACCAATTCAGGGGTTCACAAGCATTCTTGCATAGAGAAACATTTGGGACCGAAAAAACTTACAGGCTTTTCTGGCCAAATATGGGTGGTGTTCTGCTTCTGGAAGATGAGCTGGGAGCCCGCTGGAAGCAAGTCCTTGTGATAGCAGGTCCTTCTTGGTCCAGGTCAGATTGATTGGTCTGATACAATTCAAAGCATAACGCTTTATCTCGCAACAAAAACACTGAGGGTAAGATTTGATTTCTTCCTTGTTTTACACAGTGTTGAGCTGCAAATACTGACTTGTGTATAGAAAACACACCTGTGTCTCTCTTGGCTGATGGTGAATTGGTTTTCTTCTTCTTCTGTCTGCTGCATTTGTGCGAGCTCTTCTTCAAGAAGGCAACCATCCTGATCACGCGTACCAAACTGAAACCATGCACACACACACACACACACACACACACACACACACACACACACACACACACACACACACACACACACACACACACACACACACACACACACAGTACTACATCAAGAAGCGCTGATACACTCTTTAATGTTTTAAACCCTGACTGAATAAGCGACATTATGGACAAGCCAATTTTTGAACCACACAGAAGCTCTGGCTGAGGAAGAGGCCCTGCTGGCTGCTCACCTGTCTGGAACATCCTCCATTCTGGCTGTGCTGCAGGGAACCCATGGGTGCCGTGTGTGGTCGTGACCTCAGGTTAAGGCCCAGGCCCAACAGTGTTGGAGCAGAGAGATGACACTGCAACTCTTCAATCAAGTCCTGTTGTTCTTGCAGCTTATCACTCTGAAGCAAGGGAAAACGACTCAAATAAGCACAACTTGACCAACAGATAGGAGAATTTTAACTCCAGCCCACCTGCTGCTTATACTGCTCCATTGCGTCTTCCAGTGCAGCTAAAAAGTCTGTGTTTTCTCTCTCCAGTCGCTGGACCTGTAATTGAAGCTGAACAATGCTGTCCTCCTTTTCATTTTCATGCTCGTGCCTCCAACTCTCCTCAGCAGCTTCTGGACCCTGTGCAACATTGTTAGCAATTTAAATCTGAAATTGTGACTAAAACATGTGCATTTTCATGCGTGAAAGAGACCCACCTGGCCCTTTACAGAGGGCCGTGATCTCCGCAATGCGCCAGTCTCCTCTGCAGAGCTGTTGTCAATGCCGCTGTCTGGTCCTGAGGCAGTGGTCAGCCCGCTCCGTTCCTCCTCTACTGAACACAGCCACTCGTTCACTCTCAGACTCTGTTCGGTGGTTAGAGTTCCTTCACTCAGTAGCTCCTGCAGCAGCCTATCATATGTCAGTGAGAGCAGGAATTAGTTACATGTCAAAAATCTGTAAATCTGTGTGGCTTCTTCCTCACAAGATTAGAAACTGGTTAAAAAAATAAGAACCTTATTTTTTTTATATCCTCCAATCTTCAGTATCTACCATGTAATATTCTTAATATTTAAAGTTGAGAGTGCGAGTGCAACCCTAACCCTAAATTAAAATTAAGTGTTGATGAGAAGTATAGTAAATGTACTGAAAACAAAGTATTTATTCACATTACAGGGACTAAATATGAGTTATGGTTAGTAAATGTGTTTTCACCTGTAAGCACTGTCTGTGCACATCCTGTAGTGAGCACCCTGAGCCTGCAGCCTGCTCATCTCTCCCTCCCTGAGTCGCGGCCTCTTGTGTGGATCAGCGTGAGAAATGATGCGGGTTTCTGAGCGCTGCCGGTTTTCGAGGGCTCTCCGCAGGGCCTTGATTTGCTGCTCCAGTCCTTCCACGCGATCTGGCTCACGCTTGCAGTTGACCGTCGCTCGGTTCTGAATGTTTCGGGCCCTCGTGGCATAGTTCAGTGTATTCAGACTCTCGTCAAAGTCTGAGGAGGACGGGCTAATGCAGGCTATCATCAGTGTTTTGGAATTTCCCCCCAAAGAGTCTTTTAGGATCCTAGATGAAAAAGGGACATTTTTAAGTATTTTATATTCATTTGCAGCTGTACAGACGCCACGATGCCAGGGAACGCTCGTGTCATCCAACTTTATCTAAAACAAAGGATTTGCACTTATATCTATTACAGAATTATTTAAGTCAAAAGTTTACCTGGTGATTTTAGAGTCTCTGTATGGTATGTGAGAGCCTTTCCTCTTTGGGTCGCCTAGTGCCCCGATAACATTTCCCAGAGCCAGTAGGCCACTGTTGATCTGAATACTCTCCTTCAGTCTCTCTCCTGTGTTTCCTGTCCTCAGGATGCGCTCTGATCCGGCCAGGTCAACAAAGTGGAACTTGGAGGACAACATCTGAGGTCCGATACTGGAAGCACTCCCGTAAAGACGAGAACCTCCCCGACGCTGGTCCATATACACGGTGAAGATGGTGTGTGATCGGCTGGAGTTGGGGTTCATCTGGGTTGCTCCGGTGTGTCTCGCCGTGTTTCCCGACTCTAACAAACTCAACACCTCATCCAGAGCCTCAACTTCACACTCCTTTATACCACACAAAACTGGAGTGACAGCAGACGGGCAGACAGACGGATGCATCATTAAAAACACATTTTAAACTTTCAGACAAATAAAAATAAATGTTTCTTACCAATGTTGCCTTTGTCTTCCCGAATGTGGATGTCTTTGCTGGCTGTTTCTACCTCTAGTAAGTCCTTAAAATCCTCTTTGTAGACCTCCAAATAGGAGACTCGGACAGAAAAATCTGTAAGGTCATTTTCATCGAGTAACTTGAAGATATCTGCAACAGCTCTTGGAATGATTCCCTGTTCCTCATCCATAAAGGAGCCTAAACAGAAAATTGAGACACAAAAAGACACATAAAGCAAATAAGCTTGTCGATCTAATTAAAAATGTTTTCAGCCTGGTTCCTGTAAATACTAAATAACAGAAGAGAATTTGGATTCTACATGCTGAAAGAAAAAGATTTTATTATTTAACTTACAAATATTGGCTTCTCCGATTGTGTATGTCTTGCCCGACCCCGTCTGTCCATAGGCAAAGACTGTAGCATTGAAACCTTGAAAAAAGGCATCTACAAGCGGCTGCACAGATGCTGAATAAACATCCTCTTGACAGCAAGTTTCTTCAAACAGGTGGTCACAATGAAAATGTCGGTCGTGGCCCAGGGTAATGCGATGCAGCTCGGAGTCCACCGTGATACAGCTCTCGTGGGAGTGCAGAAGCTCTTTGGGTAGCAGAGGACGCACTCGTACAGCTACCTGCACTGCAGAATAGTCCCCTCTGCTTTGAGCACTGGGCACTTTTGGAGACATTTCTGCTCCTCTGTGTTCCTCTGCTATGTGTGGATCATCTTCGGACAACTGCAGGAGATAAGACATAATCTGTTACCTGATGCTCCTTGATTAAGTGGCGATGGGACTATGGCTATGATGGAGTCTTTCCAACTTGTTTTAAAATGATCCCACACGGACTAAGAGCCAGTCACCAAAACGACAGGGCATGGTGTGAAGCAGCCCATAAACAGCAGTAAAACTGTGTACTTGGTTTAATCCCATCCTGCTCTCTTTGTTGATCAGACACCCAAGAGCAAATCAAGACCGTATCCTCGTGGTCACAAACAAAGAATCAAAACCTCTGCCATCCCATATTATCCAGTGTGATTGTCGTCATTCAGTGTGTGCATGTTACAAAAGTTTACAGCTTTTACTTTGACAATGAACACATTTAAGTAGTCAATGTTCCTACTGTAAATAACATGTGGAGCAGGTCAGTAATGCAGGTATGCAGAGGAAGTATGAGCATGACGACCAGGTATAAGCAGTCAAGCTGTGATCACAGATATCATTTAGACTTGGCTTCATCTCTAAAGAAGGTGACAGCAGCGTCCAAAAGCATGTGGAGTGCTCATGACCACCATCACTATTTAGATCAACATCCTATATTCGTGCGGAACGCCTTTAGACTCATCTTTATTACCGTAGACATACAAGTATCGACACATTCTGTAGATGACTAAAATAAAGTGGGGCCTCCATATCGTGCAGAGATATACTGCAGAATCTGAGCAAACATTCGCGTTATTGTTAACTTACTCCGCGTTATTCTCAGTAAAGCGACAGGAGGAAATCAAAGCTATCCTCTTACTTTGGCAATCATGCTCAAGTTTGACTAAGTTCGTGTAAAATCCTGCAGTCTTCATTGGTAAAAGTAGCATTTTAAAACCCGGAGGTAAAGTTAATTGAATATCTTCGCGATGTGATATTACATCCACTGTTACCAAAGAATTAGCAGAATTAGGAATAAACAGTAATTTCGGCCATTCCCAAAGTTTTAAAGAGAAAGGATTTTCAAACTTTTCACATAGTTTCGTTCTCTTTATTCCCAGAATCCTTCAGCTAAGCTACCGTTAGCCAGCTAGCCGCGGAGCATACGAACAACAAAATCAAAACATGAGGACCGAGCTGGATGTCCTTATCTAAAAGTTCTAAAATAACAACTTCTCATCACAAAACACTACTTTTAAAGTAAAACCAAGACCAACGGGGAGGAAAGCCTTAACTCAAAGCAGATGCAACTTACTTTTTGTGTAGAAAAGTTGCACCATGAATCTTTGATAACACTGGAGAGGAGAACAGAAGTTCGGGGGAAGCCGAGGGGAGGAGCCGGGACTCGGAGGAACCTCTGGATGAGATTTGGGTGTGGTGTGGAGAAAGCATCATGTTTGGGAACGTAAAATTATAAAGTTTCATTAATAATGCCAACAAAGGATGAGTTAATATGAAAGTTCGGATGCTCATTTGACTCTGCTTATAATGAGATAATAAATATTCGGTTGTTCCATTATCTATAAACTGTTATGTACATTAAATTGTTTTGAAATATTTTTACAACTATATATCTATTAAAATATTTTACATTAATAATAATTGTATGATTTAGCTATTTTTAGGAGCTCATAGATGATATTAAACAATTGTTGTAAAATTGTCTTCTTCTTCTTTTTTTACAGGCATTTCTCTATTGTACACACAGAACTCCCACTCCATGATTATATTTCTAGAACATTTTAACACATTTAAACTTTAAACTGTTACTCCCACACGAGCGCAGTTTATCGTTCTTAAATTAAGCTTTAGAGCGCTATACACGCTCATCTTTCTAATAAACAATCTTTGTTTTAAATAATCGAGCTTCCGGTTTAGAAGGCCAATGCGGAAGTGCTTTATACCTACACTTTCCATATTGCCCAGCAGAGGGAAGTAGTTAATTTAAAATGGAAGGCAATGGTTGAGCAGCAGGAGAATACAGTAAAAATAAAGGAAGGGACAGATTTTAAAAAACGTTTATTTTATGCTTCTGTGTGAAACAGCCTTCATTTTTCCATCACTTGAGAACCATTATGATGGTTAGTGCTCAACACTTTCAGACACACATATGTTTAAACTAATCCAAATCCGTGACCCAATCTAGAGTCCTTAGCTGAGTTTACACTTGTTTAACTTTTGTGGACCAATTTGCTCTTCGATCCTAAACTTTCTAAAAGTCATACTGTGACACAAACATGGTTACTTTGGTGATGTATCTTCCCAGCTGGGCTCTCCTCTCCAGCTCAGTCATCTCCACCTCTGCCTCCAGCGTGACAGGTCCCTGCACAGGACTGACCAGCATCAACTCACCCGTCACACGGTCTGACCGCTGGACTGTGAAGTGGCGGCGGGCTTGCTTTCCCCCAAGCAGGGAGAAACGAAGCGTATCACCGATTGGACGCAGTGCTGAGACCCTGAACATGACACGTGGAGCTGAAAGGTTGGACACAACAGCCAGGTAATGGTAGGAGAACGAGTTTGGGGCCTGGGAACATGCCCTGTTGTCCACTGGACAGGGGTTGCGTTCACAGCGACTGTGGGAATGAAAAATGAAATTTAGGTATTGAGCAGCTGATACACTCAGTATGTGCAATGTCAAAAAGTGAAATGAATGCTCACATGGGTGATGTTTTGACATATGTAGCATGAGGGATCTTTGGGCACTCCACACGGAGACACTGGAAACCACCATGTGTGTTGACACACATTTGATCCTTTGTGCAGTTGTTTTGTCTGGTCGCACATTCATCAATATCTGTGAGCAAAAGTTAGGATGAGAGTCATTCATTCTATCAATTCTTTGTGCAATGGATCATGATAACAGTAAATATATCCTTGATGTAGATGTAGTGCAATGCTGAAGAGAGGTTAACACCTTTACAGCTACGGCCATCACGGGTCAGATTATAACCCACAGGACAGGAGCAGCGGTAGCCGCCAGGCGTGTTAACACAGGCGTGCAAACACAGTCTCCCAGCCTGGCCATTATGGAACAGCTCACATTCATCGATATCTAAAAGGATGGACACTCATTTCATATCATGAATTAAGAAAGAAAGCAAAATAATAATAATAATAATAACAATAATAATAATAATAATAATAATAATAATAATAATAATAATAATAACAATAACAACAACAACAATAATAATAATAATAATAATAATAATAATAATAATAATAATAATAATAATAATAATAATAATAATAATAATAAAGACTCACCGGTGCAGACATTACTGTCCCGGCCCGAGATGGTGTATCCAGGCTCGCAGGTACAGTGGGTGGTCCCCTGGGTTACGGTGCAACGAGACGGACGGACATGGGAGGCAGCGGTGGCAGCCGGCAGGGTGGACGCAGCAGCGGCGTCTGACATGTTCGTCATAGTGATGAAGACTGAAAAAAAAGGGGTGTGGGAAAGAGGGAATCATGTTTCCATATTTACAGCATCGCGATGTGAGGAACATTGGAAACAAGCAAACTTGAACACACACTAGAACTACTGTGACCTACCACCACGCCCAGACACACAGCAACACCTCCAGCAGAAGTGGTTTGTTAAAGTTTAAAGCCTGCTTCAGAGGTACATTTTACTCAAATATCAAAGCCTACACTGTGTGATTGTGAATGTGCTGCTTACATGTCGGCAGAGGGGTCTGACAGGTGGGTCCAGACCAGCCTTTACTACACACACAGGAGAACTGGTTTACTTCATCCACACACGTCCCACCATTAAGGCACGGGGAGGACGCACACTCATTGATATCTGATTGAAAAAAGGAAGGCTGAATGGCCAAAGTAGACTTCTGCATTTGAACTGGAACTGCAGAACGCAGAGCAAATGCAGTTGAGCTGTAATCTTAACTCCAGTGTAGCACAATGAGACACAGAGGTCATTCATTGGGCTCTTTGTAAGGATTCAAGGATTCAAGGAGCTTTATTGTCATACTGACACATATTTGCACATTAGACAGTACGAAATATCACTCTCAAGGTCTCAGTTAGCCCAGTAGATCTAAACTATGTTGTTTTTTTCTCTTGTAAGATGCAGAGACGAAGTGACCTTTAAAGGAAGATACCGATGATGGACGCTCACCTCGGCAAGACGTCTGCTGGCCGCTCCAGGTCAGGCTCTCCTGACAAACCCTGCTCTCAGAACCCACCAGCTCATAACCAGGATCACAGAGGAAGTGGACTTCATGGCCAACACTCTGTGACTTGCCCAGTTTCCTCCCATTGGCGGGCGCTTCCAGTTTTGGGCAGGTGCCTGTAAAAAAGTGATTTAAAAAAGATGTAAAACACTAAAGACTTTAATTAAATAAGAGCTTAGAAACCCCCTTTTTTCTTACTGTTGGCAGCTCTGGGGGGCTGCTTGGTTGCACTGCTCTGCATCAGATTTATTTTCTTCTTAAGGTTGCGAAGACTTTGCAGATATGACGCTTCGTGGGCTGAGAGGAGTTTCTGGACCTGTTTCAAAGAACCTTGGAGTTCCTGTCTACTGGCACAGTCCTGGAGAAAAACATAAGAGATGATTACTTCCAAATAATATTATTAACTTTTTTGCTGAAAATAGATTTGCAGTTTGAATAATGGATCTTGTGTGTGTGGTCACATAACCACACATCCATCGGGCTGTTTCATGAGGATCTAACTGCACAACCATTAAAGAGTATATTTGCCTACTGTGACCGTTTAAAGAGTAAGAACCTTCTTCTGAAAGCTTGATCTTGTAACTCATGAATACAACATTATACTCCCCCTTATGTGTTTTTTGGGTGTTGCCTCATGTGGAGTTCAAATCATCTTTACACAAAATTATGTAACCACCAAAATCAGCAACAGCTACTTAGACCTGGTTGTTGCTCCCTTGATGTGATAGACTTAGGGATATGGGGTTTGGGGTGAGTCCGTCCACACTATACTGTACTGTGCTGTGCATCCACGGCATAAACATCATGTTACAACCTTCTTTCCTATTGGCTGGAAGGAGGAAGGAGTGGCCCTGTTTTCTATCCGTGTTGTCCACTTGATTCAAAAGCGACTTTTTTGCACATTCTGCTCCGTCCTGCATGATTTCACACAACCAATTAGTGTTTTCATCCAGTCCAAGTTATGTAAGAAAAGTCAATATTTGTCCAAAACACCTTTCTAATGTGGACAGAACCGGGGGCTGGAGACACTTCAGTTGGTCATTTTGAGTGGGGCTGGGCGGGGGGCGTCGGCGTGTGTTTCCTGCGCAGAGTCAATGGCCTCTTTCTGCTCACACTGTGCAATATCTTACATGATTTCGTGTTAACTGGGTGACTGTGCATGGCGCCACCACAGCTCATATTGTAAACTTGAGCTGTGGTGGTGCCATGCACATGCCATGCACCACCACAGCTCAAGTTTGCAATATGAGTTTGTGAAAATGAGAAATTAAAGAACTGTAAACAAACAAACAAAAAACATACAACATAAATTTACAAAAAACCTTACACTTACAGTTGTATGATCCCATCAATACATACCAATGCACAGAAACACCTACACATTAAAAGATTTAACTTTTTACATCAGTGTGAAGGCCCGTACAGCGCCGGCACTTTCATTATCTATTAGTTTATTCACTGGATCTTCTGTGGTCTGAATTTGACCACAGATTTAATATAACCTACATGTAGAATCTTCTCCACCTGAGTAAATGTAATCAGCTAATTTTCTATTCAATAGTAAGTCTTTTCAGACTGTTATTCAGGAACATGCAAAGCCATTACTGTGGCACTTACCTGTCCACCAACAGGACTGTGCAAACACAAACAGGAAAGCAATATGGTGACAACTGCCGTAGATACGAGCATGTTACCGCTGACCAGTCAAGTCTAGTTCAAAAACAGCTGTCTGACGTGTGAGAAGCTGCAGGGAGTGCGAGTTCTGAGAAGTCCAGGTGAGTGAATGACCGCAGCTGGCTGTGGAAGAGCTGCTGCAGCAAACCACTGAGCACTGCTGGGTTCACTCCTCAGGAGCCAATCAGACCTGGGGATTTCAAGGAAAAAAAAAATCTGACCACAATATTTTCCCTTAGCTGGACATGGTGTGCACTTCCCCTCTAGATGATGTTTGTGGCAACGGGGAAGAAAAGCATCTCTGCTGTGAAACCACCTTACATCTCAGTATAAGTCCACAAACAGGAGGTGGGAATTCCTGAATTTTTATTAGGAATGTTTCTAGATGTCTGTCTGTTGGGCTCCTCTCAGGCTGACGGTGGGCTGTGGGACAGAGCAGTGGTAGGGCAGGAATTTTGCTTGGCCACTAATTGGAGACTGCAGAACAAACTTTCACCTGATTTATCAGAGAAAACTCAAAGCTCTTTATATTACATGTCTGCACCCACATATTCAGGTTCTCACCTTATTGGTTCATAGTTTTATGTCTTCTTCTCCTCTTATTTTGTAGGTCACTTTTTGATGTAATTAATACCTTTTTCTTGTCTCTTTTTGTGCTTTTTAAAAAACTTCTACCTTCTACCTAAATTCTTTAGGTATCTAGGTTGACACCTGTGTGATATAATGACTGATGAGAATATTACAGTTCCTTAAGGTGTGCACAGATGTTCGTCTGGCTGATTCACTAAGAAGTGTGTGAATGAGCACAGAACAGTCTGTTCCATGCTGTGGTTCCACTCAGCTGGTGATGAAGAGAAAGATTAGAAACAAACTGATGGGCTGTACATTTTTCTTAAGAGGATGGAAATCATCATCATGAATCACACTTCTGTCACTGACTGAGTAAAACAGATCCCTTTCTACAGTCAGACTTTGTCTCATGTTAAAAACTCTTTTAGACTGCATATAAAAACAAATCTACCAATAAGGCTTGACGATCTCGTCTGAGTGACGCTGGTATGTCTAAACAAATTTCTGCCCATTTAACATGAGCCAGACTGACGGTAACCCTCCGCAGAAAGTTGTGACTCAGCAGCTTCTTTGTCTGTGATGGCTGACTGGAACTGGCTGTTTGTATAGTATGATGACAGCGTCATTTTTGCCATATTTGCAAAACGCTTGTATGAGAATATTCAATTTATATTTATATCATTTCAACTATTGCGGCATTTCATGAAAATGGATAAAATTACCTTCCAAACAATGTTTTCTTTAACTTTCTATGAGCAGAGTGATGCTTTTGTGTTTGAATACAAGATTTAATTATGTTTCGATGAGGTGACCTATAATGTGTCACAACCCATCACAAAACATTTAACGGTATCCCACAGCCAGCTGTCTGCAGCCGGAGGTGGAAGCCGCTGAAGAGGAAAGAGGGAGGAGAAGATCAGGGAGGCTGGATAAGAGGCAGCAAGTGGCTGCTGCTGCTGTTGGATCTTCTCTGCAGGCTCAGAACAGAGTCTCTGATGGCTTCTCGGTGTTTCAGCATCTTTGCTGTTTTCCCTCTGCTGCCTGTTCTTGTTGACATGAGCGGGATTATCTGGGACACACCAGGACCTCGGCCCACCACTGGTAAACACACACACACACACACACACACACACACACACACACACACACACACACACACACACACACACACACACACACACACACACACACACACACACACACAAACCCAATTCCAACCCCAGTCTTCAAACCAAGTCTTGACCAAGTCTTAAGGTCTTTGACGTTGTGAGGACCAGTAAAATGTCCTCATTTCTAATTTCAAATGACGTTTCTCTGTGTTTGCATTCTTTACTGTCCATATCTGCCTGCTGGACAACCAGCAGCCCTGCTTTCCCGTCACCTCCTGCTGCAGTAATTTGGCAGGAGCAGAACGAATTTCCGTTTTAACGGTTTGCCAAACACAAAATTATTTATGCTAATACACGGACAGAAGTGGCCCTGAGTGACAGCTCCAGTCCCATCCACACCCGCGTGGAACCCTCTGCAGCTGCAGAAATGTACTTTATTTTTTTATTTATTTCGCAGGGCTCGGAGTGAAGGAGTACTGGATGGTCGCCCAGCACAATAGGCTGCGCAGCCGGGTCCAACCCATGGCAGCTAACATGCAAAAAATGGTTTGTGGCGTCTATTGTCTGGCTCCTTTGTGTCCACTGAATGCTGCCATCTCAGAGTTTGCACATTAATTCTATTAGTCTGACAGTTACCTTGGCAGTGAGTTCACTAGTCGAGGCTTTTCCTTTCCCACGTCTATCTCACAGTTTTTGAGAGGGTGATGGTGGAGGGTGGTGCTGCTCCAGGGTTCGATGGTTTGACAGTTGTCATAACCTTCAGTCACAACATCAGTTTAAATCATTTCAGTTTTGCTGATTTTAGGGAATGTGCAGCATTTCTTCATAAAAACAAATGTGACTTCTTAAACCCAGTTAAATCTCCTCCTTATCTTCTTCCATCTGTTGCTGTTGCCTTACAGTCATTATCAGCACAACTGTCCCACCTGCATTTGATTATGTCCAAAAGTTAATGATGGATTATGAAATCCGGTGTGTGATAGATCCCCCGTGGGCCAGACGGCCAAGCAGCAGTAGATTAGGTCCTCAAAGCCACCGGCTCTGACTGACAGCCTCCTTCCTCGACTGCTCTTCAGATTCAGAGAGCTGTTCTTAACTGATAAGGCAGTAATGAGGAAAAAAGGGGACGTGGATAATCATCCAGCATTCAGAGTTTAGTATTACAGGTAATTCCGCTTTGAAAACCCACCAAGAGAGCTGAAGTGGCATATCACAGCGCTTTACTGATAAAAGTTAAAAGGCTCGAGGGTTTGTGAATATCTGATGCTTCTTTCTTAAACACAAACTAACCAGCGCGCCTTGAAATGATAATATCGTCATTTCCTTTTTGCTTAAAGGTTGAGATAAAATACCAATATTTTATGGGTGAACGACCCTCTTCCTTCTCTCCTACTCACAAGATCTCAGAATCCAAAAAATATTTTAAGGTCATAAATCACAGACATATATGATTAACTTATTAATGTTGAGAACATTGTATTTTATAATCTCTATTAAAGTATAATAATAAACATCTGACTTTTCCTGAATCAAATAACTTTTATTAGTTCTCTAGTAGTGTTTATTATTATTATTATTATTATTATTATTATTATTATTATTATTATTATTGTTATTATTATTATTATTATTATTATTATTATTATTATTAGCTTTGTTGTTATTATTATTACTAATGTTATTGTCATTTTAGGAGTGGAATGAGAAGCTGGCTTCACTTGCAAATGAAAGAGCATCAACATGCAACTCTGAGCCTCCGGCTCCAAACTCCTCAGCTCACAGTCATATTGGCTGGAACACCAATATTTCTGCTTTTGGGGCCAACTCCTTTTCAGATGTTATAGAAGCCTGGTTTGAGGAGGGGAAAGATTTCCTTTATCTGAGTGGGAAATGCAAAGGCAACGCCACCTGCCAACATTATACGCAGGTATGGCCAGCGGACCACCGGGACCAAACGCTGCTGCCAGGTCCATTAATGATGTTCTGACTTTCTTCTGCAGTTGGTGTGGGCCACGTCCAGTCAGGTGGGCTGCGCCAGTCAGCTGTGTCCCAGAGAAGGAGAACTCTGGGAAATGTTTGTCTGCGCTTATTTCCCTGGGTAACCACACTGTTAACCCCTCTGCCAAAATGCCACATTCACATACGTTCACATACACACAATGTATTTGGTGTTTCCTCCTCCTTTGTTTGCTGCAGGGGTAACTGGGAGGTGAAAGGTCAGCTGGTGGCACCCTACAAGGCTGGGCTTTCATGCGCTCTCTGCACTTCCTCCATGTCCGGTTGCTTTCGACTGTGGGACCATATAGGTGGACTATGTGGTGAGCTAGGATGCAATATAAAAACAGCCTGTGCAAGACCCAGTTATTTATCCAGCAACACTGTCCGTTGTCAGAAGTTCCAGTGAACCCCTGTCGCATGAGCTGCGGTCAGCACGGCCGTCTGAACTTCTCCTCCTGCAAGTGCGAGTGTGACCCCGGCTTCACAGGGCGGCTCTGCCAGGGTACCAACTGTCCAAACCTCACAGCACTGTGGTTAAACCAAACTTTAATGAACAAATGTGTGGCACTTGGCTGACTTCACTGTTTTGTGGTTATGTTAGTGTTGGTGCGTCTGTTTTATCCAAGGACAGTTGGATTTCATTGTTCCATTTGTGCTGTGTGTTTCTGGAGTGCGTTGCAGGGTTCAGTGTGCACACGGTCGTTTCAGAGAGGAAAAATGCTTGTGCATCTGTGATGAAGGCTACGGTGGGCCAGCGTGCACAGGTCTGTTTCTCTGTTTTCTCCATCACCATGTGGAATAGCAAACTAAATGATCTGAGAAAACCATAGTAAAACTGAAAATAAACAAATTAAACAGCATGTCCAGACAAGTAAGAGTTCAGGAGTATAGTAGGTTCAGCTCTCTCTTTAAATCAGTGATGCGGATTAGTTTCTCTAAATAATTGCTCTGAATTCTGAATTTAAGGAGCCATTTTCTAACAGATCACAATTCTTTTTGCCAATGAATTTGATCCATTTTTACAGATTTTGTTCTTTATTATCAACAGAAAAGGTGCATTTTCCCCTCCACAGCTGTGACCTTGTGATAGATGGTGATTGCCTTGTGGTCTCTTCAGAAGCTGACACGTACTATGGAGCCAGGAGTCACTGTCAGGTGTCTGTTTCTAAACGAGCTTTTAAAAAAATTTAAAAAAAATTTAAAAAAATATATGTTTTCAGCTGCAGATTCATTCTGCTTTAAAGCGGACTTTTCCTTTCTTCAGGAAAGCGGGGGGAACTTAGCCCACATCCATAATCAGAAGGTTCAGGACATTCTGGCTTTTTATCTCAGTCGGCTTGGGACAAATAATGAGCTCACGAACAATGATTTTGAGACACAAAACTTCTGGATTGGTATATTTCCGTCCTGAATAATTAAACATTATGATCTTTAAGACTATACCATGAGAGTGAAGTAAAGTACTGTTACTGCTCTGCAGGTTTGACGTTTAAGCCTCTGAAGGATTCATTTCGCTGGGACTCAGGAGAAATTCTCCAATTTAGCAGCTTTGCTTTTGGGCAGCCTGACAATCAGGGGTAAGAACACATGGTTAACACAGTGTTGTCAACCACTGCTTTGTGGAAGCTTGTCTATGAATGTTCACATGTAGAACAGCAGTATAAACCTCAGAAAACAAAGAGCATGCAACGCTCGATCCCACCACTAGATGTCTCTCTCTTTCTGTATTCTCAGACTGAATTTAGTCATGTCCTGCTTTGCATATGAATGACTGAAAATGTATAAATTTTTCACCTTATCTTTTAACAAGACTTAAAATTAGCCGTGTGGTTAATCACGCAGCTGCTTTACTCTCTTTTTTGTCTGCTCAGCTTTGGAAACTGTGTGGAGCTGCACGCATCAAGCGCCTTCAACTGGAACGACCAGCGCTGTAGAACACAGAACCGTTACATATGCATGCACGGTAGGTTTCATGTTACTACAGGAGGGAACATGAGGAACATATTTTTTTGGGGGGGGGGTTTGTGCACAATTAAGCAGTGTGACTGACCTCCGAAGTCACATTTAAAAACTGTGATTCCTTCCAAACTCAGCAGAAGCAAAAATGGGGATTTTGTTAAAGACGAAAATATTCCTCAGTGTTGTCATCATTGCGGACAGCACCATGAATTTGCTCTGGGATTATTATCTAGCCTGGTGGTAACATTTCACAGCATCTCTCACTCATAACCACAGCAGGCCGAAGTGTAAAGCACATTCGACCACATCACAATGTGTCTGTGTGATCCCACTTACACACTGTAAACACGGCGCTCAGTCTAAATCAATGCCTCTCAGAGCTGGCCAACAAGACTCTTAAAACAATCAATTCATGTCAGCCGCACAAAGAACGGCGGCGTTTAGACTCACACACAACACGTCCATCGATCCTGAGGGATGAGATGGTGACAGATGTGTTTTGCCAAATTGATTGAGCCTTTTTAAGCGGTTGGTGCGTACTTCAGTATTGATCAGTCTTTGCTGAATGAGCGGTCAATGTGGTCAATGTGACAACATTTTTAACATTTCAACCGCTGCTTTTTTTCTCTCTTTCTTGAATTTAATGCTGATGATTTTTCACTTTCTTCATAAAATTCGCCAAAATTTGGTTTATTTGATTCATAATACTGTTTGAGCACTGGGGTTTTTGCTTCTCAAACAAACTAGTCAGTGCGGATCAACAGGGTTTACGGTGGGATATTGGCAGAAACCAATATTTGTCAATTCGCTTCACTCCATCCTCTCAATCATAAAATCCTTGACGCTATAGATCCCTCCAGCAATTTAACTCAATGTTCAGCCTTTAAAGTGCTGCAACTCTCAGCTCTGAGAGTTTTTTGTTTTGTTTTATGGATTATTACAGTTAGTTATGGTCATGTTAGAGTAGAAATGTGGGTGATGAAAATGAATTAATCCTAAATGTGCAAACTTTGACAGATTGTTGACTGCTTCTCTCTTTCTTCTTTCTTTGTATTTCACAGCTGCAGAGCACATTGCCCAGTGGGAGGCTGACAGCTGACAACTGCAGTAGCTTGTTTTTCTGCTGTACTTCTACATGTTTTTTGCTTCTTATTACAGGTTACATTTAAGTATAAAGTATATTTTGAAGTAAAGTTATGCCTTCCATATGTTACCTTTTATAATGAGTGTCCATTGGATTCCAAACTGTGCACCAGCTTCAGTGTAACTTCTATCATTTCTGTCATCGTTCTCGTTCATATTTTTTAATAATTTTTGACATTTTTAAGTGATGTTTTGCATGAAGCGTGAAAAAGAAAACACACAAATAAAAGTCAAATCTTAGTGTCACAGTTGCAGTCCTGCTCCAGCTCTCACCCTCCCCTCTCTGCCACACCTGCCCTGCATTCCTGATCTGCCACACCTGCCCTGCGTTCCTGATCTGCCACACCTGCCCTGCGTTCCTGATCTGCCACACCTGCCCTGCGTTCCTGATCTGCCACACCTGCCCTGCGTTCCTGAAGAGCTGCGCCGGCTGCTCAGCGCAGCTCTTTAAGCTGCAGTCTGTGAGAGACTCCTTGCCAGAACGTCGCTCATGCTCATGTGTTGTACTGACTGTTCCAGTGTTGAAATTGCCTGACTTCTTGACTGATTATTGGATTGTGAAACTCTGCCTGTGTACCTGACTGAGAGTTTGACTGATCCTGTGATTCTGCCTTGGAATTAAAACCAGAGGATTTTCCCCTAATTCTACGTGTTGCTCTTGGGTCCCACCCCGGGCCCTGACAACATGATTATTTTTAAATGAAAAACCTTTTTCCCTCAAACTAAAATAACTAAAACATCTCAGAGGATACCATGATTAGCCATGAATTTCATCATGATTCATGTCCAATTTGAATCTATTGACCTAAGTGATTCCCAACTTTTGCTGCAGCCTTTCATCATGGTCCTCTCATTCAGCGTGTCAGGTGTGATCTTACAGGCACATTAGCACTGCTATAGTTTCAGAATGTCATTAGCTCCCATTTTTAAAACAGCAATAGCAGAACCCATCTTCAGGCTGTCTGGAAGACATTACTGACCATTAAGGAAGATCAAAGGCACAAATGGAACAAAATTCAAATCAGATCAACATTAGACAGATTTCATTTGTCTCAGAGCAGCATAAAGGGCTGCGTGAGGTCCACACAGATCAAATCAATACAATTTATTAAAGAGCTTCCATGCAAAAAAAAAAGTCCCACCTTTTGTGACTCTGTCCTTAGTATTAAGTAACTGAAGAAACGTGCTGAAATCAGATGATTGGTTAGAAAATGCACGACTTCTTGTGGTCTGTTGTCGCCCTAAGCAACTGCTCTGGGTTGTGGTACTTTTATGAAAATATTGAAAATAGCTCTTCCTTTGACTGATGCTCCTTTGACTGAAGTCATGTCCTTGGTGAATTTGTGAAGGACCAGCAGGGTTGCGTTCATCACGTCCTGTTTTTCCATAATGATTTCCTGCTCCAGCCAGTGTTTCAGTAAATGCAAATAAACTTTTTTGCTGATGTGTGCATCCATATAACCAAAGTGTGTCCTGAATGTGCGTATGCGTCTGTCTGTGATGATTCCACATGTGTATCTCTCTCTCTCTCTCTCTCTCTCTCTCTCTCTCTCTCTCTCTCTCTCTCTCTCTCTCTCTCTCTCTCTCTCTCTCTGTGTGTGTGTGTGTGTGTGTGTGTGTGAATCTGCCTCGTTCGCACGGCTTCCCGCTGCTCTCATGGTGCCCCCTGATAAGCCGGTGCTGCAGAGGGTTTCAGAATAGTGCTGGTGGCAGTGGAATTAGCTTCCATTGTCATGATAATGACAGTGATACTCTTGCCCCATCTCTGACTCAGACCAGCTATTGTATGGAAACAGGAATGCAATTTCTCCTGCAGCAGCATCCGACAATCCTGTTTGAGAGTGAAAGGTCCCTAAATGACTCGCCATTCAGGCAAAGCTGAGGGGCCAGTGGCCAATTAAAGGGGGAGCAGCAGAACAGCGCCATCTCCAAAACCCAAGGCTGGCTCTAAACACACACATCAGGCACCACCAGGACACAGCACACACACCCATTAGCCAGCGTAATTGACCTTCACAATCCCCTATCTCTTACACCTCAGACCTGATTTGGTTTGGGTCATTCTGAGCTAGCTTAAGCTGTCTGGTCATCAAAATCCAAACATGTCCCAGTCAGAGATGGTACACAGTCCAATCTCAGCCATCATGGTTAAATTGTTCTACTCTGACAGGCTGCAGCAGAAAACCGTCATTCTCCATAGATTTGCTTTGTAACAACACCACTAATGATCCAGCGCTCTGATGATTGCTCAGAGATTGTCCCCAGACTGAAACACAGCGGAGCCTCATTTCCCAGCTTCCCTCAGAAACCTTCTTCCCATTTCCATGGCTAATTATCTTAGTGTTCTTTTTATCGCTGCATCCTCTCACACACCAACAAGTTGTTCCACCTCTGAAATCATTGCAGAAGGAGTCACAAGGGCCAAGCATCTGCTGTGACAACTACTCACCCTTCTTACGTTCCTGCTTTAAATCTATTTTTTGTCATATTTCTATTACTAAGCATTTCCACTTACTTTCTATCAACTGTCCCTTATTCCTGGTTGCTGGGGATGCTGAAGCCTATCGAAGCCCACTGCACAACCACCCACACAAGCCCCCCAGCAAACACTTAGAGCATGTGAACCAGAAAGAAAAACACCTTCAAGCCCAGAATGGGGCCTCGATCCTTCTCGCTATGTGGTGAGTAAATAAAATCAGTTACTGTTAAAAAACAGATTGGGGTGAAGACAGATGTCAATTATTCCACGGAATGAATGGCTTTTCCAGTTAAACTTCCCTGTGTGTCACAGTTTCAAGTTGCCTGGTTTTTCCCTCCCTTTTTGTGGAGTCAGTCACCTTTTTCATCAGCTGTGACTCAAAAAATATTTGGGAAAAAAAGGAAAAGATGGGCAGTGGTTAGAGGAAGAGAGGTGCCCAGCAGGAAAGAAAAACACAAAGTTAGCCTGGGGAAGCTGTTCCCTGTTGGAGAGCTCTGGATAAAAGAGGAGAAGTGAGGTCAGATCCCACACTGACTACAAATAGCTGCCAGCTTACAAAACCACTTTTTTCCTTTTAAAGAAAAAAGAATAAAACTTTGCTCATCTAACAATGGCATCATAGCATATCCCTCCCACCAGAAAATCTGAAGGGGATGTAAGGCTCTGACCGCATCAGTTTTTGATCACGATGGGTGACGGGCCTGCCGGTGAGCTCAGCAAACCCTTTTTGGGATTTAACAGTTTCCCGCTGTTGCTAATGTCCGCTTGTCTGAGTTACAACATGGACGAATTGCAAACTGATTCCAAGACATATGCAAAAATGTAAGCGTTAGGTATTAGCAACCTTTTTGATGCTGCGCTTTTCTTGATTACGACAACACAGCAAAGACATTCCCTCTCCTAATCCGCCGCTCCTATTTGGACTAAATACTGTGCTCATAACAGATAATGACCCCTGAGCTTCAGCCATGATTTGTATAAGCTGATGCGTCATTAACTTGCTCTGTGGTCGACAAAGAAAGCGCCGTCTTGTCATTCACTGGCAAAAATGCTTTCAGGAGGGAATTATTTTCATTAGAAAATAATGAAAAAGAGGATTAGGTAAGAAGTTATGTGAAGAAGTACCACAGGGCATAAAAACAGCTAAAAAAAAGGAAGTATGAATTATGCATTGATTGGGTGGTAAATTCAAAGCTCTCCTGGTGACAGTCAGTCTCTTTTCCTACTGTAAATTGGCCTCTTCTGTGTTGGAGTGTCCCGTGATCACCCCTGGAGGCTGCAATCAGCCTCTAATTATCGCTCTTTACATCTCAATATGGAAATCCAGCTGCATGTAGGATCTGATGATATGTTAGGAGGAGCCGTGCATGTTTATGAAGAGACACACTCACAGACAGAATTACAGGGTGATTTCTCATCGACTGAGCGAATGGAGTAGGAACGGTGGTGAGCATTCCCATCACGTCTCCACCGCCCCGTGTTTCCATGCTGAGTTCATCATTGCATTGGTTAAAATGAAAAGGAAGAGCAGTTAAAGAGCAAAGCCCCCGATTGAATTATGATTACTGGTTTATGCCATTTGTTTGTCCGAGGCAATTATATTTCTGACCGACAAGAGCTTTTCTAATTTTAATTTTTGAAATTTTTTTATTAAGGATTCAAACATGAATGCACTTTCATTTCGCATCACAGTTACACGTTTCCACCGTGATTGTTTTGCTTGTCCTCAATCACCATTAAACCATTATTCTCTGTCTGTTATCTCCACCGTTCCCCCTCTCACGTTAGCTATTTCTGTCTCCATCGGTAGCTTCGCCTTTTTTTTTTTTTCTTTTCCATTTTCTCTTTTCAGTGCAGTCGGTATTGAGCGGTCCACAGCATTTGGATGCGAGATGAACTTTGATAAGAGTTAATGAGAACACAGCATTGTTAGAAGGAAGAATGGCTCGGGCAGCACTCGAGAGCCCCCTCTTCGCCAGGAAATGGACCGAAAAGAGCTGCAGCCCCTCTTGGTGAGGAAGAGACGAAGATTAGAGGATCGGAGGGAGACAATAGGAGAGAGCGGGGACGTGGGGGAGAGGCATGGGAGTGAAGGTTAAAGGATGGAATTAAAGGAAGCGTATGATGTTTAAGGCAGCTGTGGTATAATGTTAAATGGCCCCAAACCAAATATTTTGGTCAGTTATACAACGAAAAGACGTGCATGAAAGCATAATAATGTGCTGTAATAGAAAACCATTCTTGTGTGTACTACAAGGTGCCCTTCAGGCAAGCAGAGGTAGGTAACCTTCAGGGTACCCTTCACTCAAGAAGAATTACTCTTTAGTGCACTCATCTCGTGCAGGAAAATGCTCCTTTATTTCCCATTAAAGATCTACATCTGCATTTACTTAAGCTCTGGTACAATTATAATATGTGAAACCCTAATTTGAGGGCACAGAGATTAACCATTTAGAATATCATTAATGTGAAAATACCAACATTTCACATGTTTCTGAAAGATTTTTGGCTGCACTGCAGACTTCTGCACCACAGCCACCATCGCTCTGGCAACAATTCATACTCCACTTCCTCCGCTTTGGCACCGCTGTGTCACAGACGCCCATTTGACGCAACACTTTAATAAAGGGTTGCAGAATGTTTGTGTTTGCGGTCCAAATCCGATCAATCTCTCTCAAATCGGCCCAGGGGTAGTGGGAAAGATACATCTTTGGAGGAAGTAAAAAGCAAATGAACAAATCAATCAAAGTTGATGCGTTCTCCATCACTGTGACACGGCGTGGGAGGCTGCCTGGGATCACCATCATCCTAATGCACACAACATATGTAAAGCGCAGGATTGATGCAGAGTCCTAGACTGGCCTTTAAACTGAGCATCCATATTCCATAAATAGTGACAGTTCAGGATAAGACTGCACAGGTTTCAGGGCTGAAAGTAAACTGAGAACATTACTGAAAGAACGATGGAAATTAGTATGTCATGATGTGACTAAATCTTTGGTTTTAGTTTTAACTGATATTACTGCTTAGTGGTGAAGCCTAACGTGTTTTTATTTTTTTATTTTTGAAGTGAGATATGGAAAAACATCAGCTACTGATATTCTGATGTGACGTTCTTTCTTTCTGGCCCCTGATAATCTCCTGTAAAGACGTTCTTCTTGACTTTCTGCACGTTAAACGTGCGTGAGGCTGGCCTCAGCGAGTTCACCTCATCTGATGACTTTAAAAGCAACGGCTCCTCTTTTCATGTGACCATCACAGACAAGTTCGTATTTAAACCTGGCTGGATTTCTTCTACAACAATGAGGCCATTCTGCACCAGTGAGAAGGATCCCCGACAGCCAGAGCTGAAGAATAGGCAACATGTTGAGAAGGCTGCTGATGAGTGAATAAATACAGAGCGGAGAGAGGAGAGGGCTTCTCAAGGATGTCATATCTTAATTGAAAATGACAGTTTCAATTAAAAATGTAATCATTCTGAGCGTTTTCTAATTAAAAGTGAAACGACTGATAGTTTTGACACATTAACTTCAAAGAGTGATGAAGCCTGACAGAGAGGGAGAGAGTGAGTCAAATATCGAGCGGAGACGGAGCAAACAGAGAACTGGTGCTGTGGATGGAGAGCGAGTCAGGGTGAACTGCTACGATGACGCCGTTCGACCAAAACATCTGCAGTCGGGGCGGCTCGAGCCGACCAGGCGAGATTAACAGAGACCGGTCACGGCAGAATAAAATTCACTCAGTGTTTTTCGCTCCTGCAGAGCTGCCACACCAGCAACAGCTCTTCTTACATTTTCAAATCATCTCGGATGGATTTTCAGTCATGGATATTCTCATGTGTTTACACACCCCTGTGCAAAGACATTTTTCAGTTTATCCAGCTTTTCTTTGTTCCTACTTTGCACTGTTTCTGCTACAAGAGCATGCTGTAAAAGCATGGTAATTCTGCGGGAAATTTCCACAACAAGCACACATGATTACAGCACTTTAACCCCAACCTTAAGGTTTGTTTTTCAAATATACTGTACACTGTCTTTCAGTGTGGTTTCTAATCAGTTTTCTTGATCACTGGTTTGCTGCAACACATGAACACAGAAAAACTAATCATAGCAACATTTCCTAATGAGCAATTAGCCTCCATAGCACACACTGTACAGAGAGCTCCGGGCTCCCATCATTTCTGCTTGATTTTTACCACCATTACAGGAAGTGCATCATTAGCCACTGACCTTCATCTGGCATAAAACATGTTCTGTAGAGAGAGAGAAAAGAGGAATGACTCAAAATCACAATAATTACCAGCAATTATAAATAATTGTCAGAAAATCACCAGGAACTAAATGGCGGCGCAACCCTTGAGCCTCTGGTGTCTTTTTATTCTTCTCTACAGTAGAAATATAGCCCAGCGTAACCCCGGCTCTGCAGCTAGCATCCTCGAGGGTGTGATGAAAAGTTTGGTGGAGCCGGTCAAAGGCTCACAGCTCGTAGCTTCAGCTACTGTTTGATTTCTTCTGCACATTGTGAGAAATCATACAACCATAAAGAATTATTGTTAGTAGGAATTATTACTGTCCTTCACTGTTAGAGAGGGCTTACGCTGACAGTGCAGCGGCTGGGACTGTCGCCTCACTGCAGGAAGCTTCTTAGTTCTCATCTCGTGGTTTCTGGGGAACCCAAAGGCAGCCCAGACAGCTGTCATCTCAGGTTGTGCATGTTTTTTTGTTGTTGTTGTTGTTTTTGTCATGAGAATGTAACAGATGACAGCAAACATCTCGCTCATGTCCTTTAAAACTGTCCAGATCTTCATGTTTCTGTTGTGTCCGTGCATTTATTTTGGTTCTCTGCGACTTTTGTGAGACTCTCTCTCTTTGAAGCATCTGGTTACAGAGGAGGTTCCCCCCCACACCCCCCCACCCCCGGCCCCCGGTCACAGATGGGCAGTTTGAGTGAACAAGCCCATTCCTGACGCAGAGAGATTGGGCTTCAGAGGATGATGAATGGGGCTGCTTCAAAACGTCATTCAGCTCAGTCTCTCCATCGCTGCGTTTTCCTCCATGTATGAGGAGAAGAAATGCAGAGCTAACTGACTTTTACACTCCCACTATCTCCAAATGAAGGATTTTCTTTAATCGGTCTTCAGAACCTGACCATTGTAAACTGGATCATCATCCCATGAACACGCTCTGAAGCCATTTGTGTGTTCTCCATCCAGGAGAGGCTCCAAAGGAAGACTTCTCACTCAAAACTGAGATCACGCTCGAAAGCCGCGTTCTAGTAAGTGGTGTTTACAGGCAGCCATGAACTGGGGACACCCTGTACTGGGACACCAAGCTGAACTTTCTGGCAGCAATTCTTTTGTTCCCAACAAACCCCAGAGAGAATGATCACATTTTCTTTCCCATTGTATCTTGTTCTTTTTTTAAATCCATTCTGCATCCGAATGGACATGGCGGGTGTCACAACAAATGCTGTGAAAATGGAGATAGTCGTGGTATTTACATGCCGCAGTAATCAAACGAGGATTAGGGCACAGCGTTTGTCACAATGCAATTAAAGCTTCCACCAATCAAGTCATTTTTCGTCCTAACAGTCAGAAATGTTTTGTCTTTGTTTTTATTATTAATATTGCAGTGATTTAGGCAGGTTTTAAAGCTTTATGTTCCTTTTAAATCAGAATTTCCTGTTGTGGGAGTGTGCCCTTGTCTGGTGGAGCTAATGCTTTTTTTTGAACAAAGGAGCCTGTAAAGTGCATGAGCTGGTGGCCTGCAGCTCAGCGCGGGGAAGGATGTGCCAGTTAAATTCTGGGAAAATGCATAGTTGGCTGCAGGCCCCTTATAAGCCTGACCAAATATCACCCCTCCCACAGATGCTTAATGCTCATGAAAGAGGGAATCCACATGGGCGCCGTTACACCTGGAGTACTTTTTTAGGATTTATTCACCACCGATAACACCTCCAGATATCTGCCTCCTTGACACCTTCTCCACCTTCGCATGAAGAGCTGCGCACTGACTCAGACCTGCACTCTTGCTCTTTGTCCAGTCCGGTTTGCAGGTTTAGCAGCAGAACACAGAAAGGTTTTCACAGTGGGGCAGCTACATAGAGTGGCCTGGGAGAGCAGAAAGGAGGGAAAGTGGTGGGAGGGAGAGAAAAAAAAAGGCGCTCAATGATAATGTATGAGCTGTCTGCTCTGCTCTGTGGTATAAGGAAGGAATGCAGCGGTGCATTTAAAAAGAAGATTATCATGTCAGGATACAGGAATACCTCAGTGAACACAGATTTTTATTGGCTGACGATGCTCAGTCTTTCTGAATATGAACACTTCGAGTGTGAAGCTGCTGCCAAGATTTTCTTTAATATTTCAAGAATTTCCAGAAAAATCGAGTCACACTTTTTTTTGGTCATTCCTTCAGGTTCTACAGACTGCCCTCAAAAAACTTGTACCTAGGTCACGCCTCTGCCTCTCAGCACACTTTGCCGATGTAAAAGCCTTGATCAATATCAAGTTAAATTGTCTGTGAGTACATATAAATTTACATGTCACTCAGGGACCATCCACTGAATAACTAATGCTCTGGAGGGTAGAGATCAGGACGATAGAACGTTGGACTGACATAAACTCATCCCAGAAATTATTTTTCTATCTGCTGCAAGATCTGACTGGTTCTAGGAAATGCAACAATTGAAGGAAATGCAATAATAAATCAGGATTTATGGTTGCACGACTCTGCAGTGAGCACTGATGCACGTGGAGGATAATACACTGCAGAACGAGCGGACTACTCATAGTGAAACAATTGAATCTACTTCCTGTGTTTTACGCTAGAAGACCCCATGCAGATGTTTGTGCGCACTACTAAAAGCTACTGTGTAGTGAGAATGGACAGATGTTTGTCGTGACCACAGCTGTTGGCTCTACATGCTGGGATGTGCAGTCTGATCTGCAGAGAAAATTCGAGGATGGTGCACCCTCGGGTGCGTGATTGATTCATGCTGATTTCTTCATAGTTCTCTTGTGCGTCTTAGGTTCCATTGATCTGCCTGTCTAGGACCTCATGGAGTTGTTAAAGGTTATCCAAGATAGCCTGCAGCTTAGACAACATCCTACAGTCTGTTCAGCTCCACCTTCACAACATCAGCGACCCTCAACATGCTGCCCTGGTGCACAGAGTCCGGCCACCACAGACTCACACAACGACCTCAGCAACACCGGCAATTATGGTGTGAAGTTAAAATGCCTTTTAAAATGTTTCCTGATGTGTTTTTCTTTTCAGCCAAATGACATTTCAGTATTTTATGCTGTGACTTGCCTTTAAGTTCCCCTCAATGCCGCAGAAGTGAAATTACATCAAGGTCAGGGAAGGTTGTCCTTGAAGTTTTGGGGTCAGGATCATCCAACAGTAACAACAAAACCACTTTCTACAGTGAAGTGAAAAATATTTTGTCAGATATGCTCCCAGGCTGTTGTTGTTTTTTGTTTGTTTGTTTGTTTGTTTTTTTAACTCCTAATAATGTGGGACTGCTAAACCTCCACATGGCTGTTTGCCTCCTTGTAAGAGCTCAGCCTGCAGCTTTTCTGCTTTGTGGTCAATTTGTCAGTTGGCTGAGCACAGCTTGAGCACGTCAGCTAAAACAAACCTTTCTGCAGTCTTATTGTCTATAATTTCAACATAAACACATTCTGTCTTTACTCCAGGAATATAGAAAAATCAATACTTTAGTCATTGTATGTAATTTTCCAAGCTTGATGGACCATTTTTTAAAATAGCGAGTCAAGGATAAACCCCACCAATCGAGCTATTGAATATTTTAGGAACCCAAATAATCAACTATGGAATTTTAAACTTTTAAATTCTTCCTTTAGTGCTATTAAAGAGCAGCACATCCAAATGTGTGTCAGCTCCGCACAGAAGATGCTGTTTCTGCGTGCACATGTAATTTTAAGCATGTGCAACGGTGTTTTTCCTGCATTCATTTACTCAATTCTTATTTGACATTTAGCTACGGTCTGCAGAATGCAGGCCTGGCAGTTCGATGAGCTACATCCTTGTACCTCTGTTCTCTCTGTGTAAACCCCAGTGCCTGAGCCAGAGCATAGTGCGTGGTGAAAGGTTGAACAAAAATGATTTTTATAGAAAATGTTGCAACACAGACCTTCTTTAATCCGGCTCACCCTTGTGAAAAAACTCATTTTAGTAAATTTTAGGCCAACCGGCAGTTCCATTGATGATGAACAGCAGTTTAAATGTGTGTGTTCACACTTTTAAAATCTGCACGATTTCAGAAAATACACAGTAATGAGTCCATGGAAATAAGAAACAGCAAACGTATACACATATAACCGCTGTTTGCTGTTTCCTGCTGTGCTTCCATTTTTCTTTATTATTCACATTTGTTGCCTCATATTTGTGCTGTTACCTGAACTTGAAGCTTATTTATTCCCCCGGCTTGCAGCCTTTGCTGCCCCCCAACCACCTCCCCACCCCGTCTACGTGAGTCAATCAGCTCCAGCTTGGGTTCCGCTCCACCTGCTCTTTCTGCCTACTGCCCCTTTTTTATTTATTTTTTTTAATAATTCACCTTAAAAAAAATTGACTGAAAAACTAATGCAAAGTGTCTAAAAGTCAAAATCAGAAATCATGGATACAGTTTTGGCAGCAGAGACAATTTTTCATTGTTAGCAGTCTCATCCAGAAACAGGCAGTGAACTCACATCGGTGTGTATTGGTGTAACGCTTTAAGCCGTGTGTTTATACTAGCAGCACAACACCTTTGTCTGTTAGGATCCGTATGTAAAATCATGTCACCGTGTGACAATCAGTGTTCTTGTAGGCCTATCATGTGCTGTGCGATCAGCTTTAACTGAAACGAGGATGTTGTCATGGTCGAACAGCAGGCAGAACCCTTGAGGGTGCTGATCTCCATGAGATAAATCAAAATGAGTTTCCTGCCGTCAAATGATTGGATTCAGTATCAAAGTGAAAGACGGATGGATGGAGGGATGGATGATGCAAGCAAGGTATTCAAGATATTTCATTGTCAAGCCTTCGGTTAATTTAATTCAGATTTTTAGCTTGTTTAAATTTATTTTTAGTAGAAAAAGCAATTTCCTAAAATAGGATATGATGTTGACATGCACACAAAGAAAACCAGCACACTTGAAAAATCAATTCATAGCAGCCACACTCGAGTCCATCTAAGCGCAATGATTGATTCATTCTGAGCAACAAGGTTGGTCCTGTTGGTTGTATACATGAAGGAAAATGACATTTCCGTCTCAATTCTTTCTAAAAAGCATGTTGCAAATGAAACAATAGTCATTCTATGACACTTTCACAGATGTGAAGCCATTTCAGACTGTACTCATCACTGCTTTTGCTTTTTTAAATTTCTGAAACCTTGAGCAGACCTCAGCAGAGAGGGAGAGAGTCTCCTTCAAATACAAACATAGCATGTCTGCATTATGCTAATTTGCTTCAGTGGCCATTCTGTCAGACTATATTATATTATATACTATATTCCACGTAATTAATCACACATTACCTGTCACGTTATATTTATTTCTGACTAAAGGCTATTCTGTTGTAGACAGAGAACTCAGCACTAATAAGGTTTCTTGTCACACTGTGTGATGCAGAGCCATTCAGGGGTTAATAGGTGACTAATGCAAATGCGCTGGGTGAAGTGTAGTGTGAAAAGAGCTAATAATCATTTTAGAGTTGAAAAACGATAAAGGTTCGGCTCGCAGCCAGTCTTACCCTGTGTTGGCTGTTAAGAAGCTAATTAAAGTGACATGAAGGCATCTCCTCAGGAGCCTAAAAGATTAAATACCCTCAGGTGCATTCTCCCTCTGACTAATACACAACAAAAACACAGCAACAATCAGACAGCACAGCTTTCATATGCACAGACATATCGCCCTGTTTTCCACTGAAGCTATAGTTATCAAGATGCTATTGATCATTTTAATGACGTGATAAGCAATAATAAATTGACCTCACCTAAAGGTGCAAAATATATAGTGTTAACATGCATATAATTCCTACAGCACTGTTCTCTATTTTCTTATCATCATCATTATAACAACGATTATTTGTACAGCACCTTTCTGAGTTGCAGATCATTTTTTCAGAGAATCTTACTGTCAAAAGCAATGGAGTTGTCCACACATCTGTTATATAGTTATGTGTTTTGTGAAGTAAAGCAAGTACATGACTGTTGCTTCAGGTCAATACTCTCGCTCTCTCCCTGCACACACAGGACTCGCAGCTTCCCCTTCGCCTGGCAGGCATTTATAAGCCCTCCTGAACTGCAGCCTAGCTCTAGCTGTTGAGAAGAAGTCAGCTACACACTTATCTCATCCTCCAGAAACTCCCCTGATGGGAGAGCTCACTGCTTCCCCGTCCACCCCCGCTGGAGGAGAAGGGTTGGTACATCCCGTCCGTGCTCCCCTATCTGGTTTGTTACTGAGTCACTAGAATCACAGCAGTCAGCCAGACGGCAGCGTGAACACACACAAGCAGACACAGCGTGAGGACGTAATAAGAGAGTTGCGAGAGAGAAGCGAGGAGATCTTCGTTCAGCCCCTCTTGTTGCACTCAGCTGGTGGTTCGATATTCCTGATATGACCCTGTTCAGCCCCAGATGTAAGTATACAGTACCAGGGCTTATCCCTGTGTGTGTGTGTGTGTGTGTGTGTGTGTGTGTGTGTGTGTGTGTGTGTGTGTGTGTGTGTGTGTGTGTGTGTGTGTGTGTGTGTGTTAGTGAAAGATTTTTTTTTTGCATTTTTGCCATTTCTCGTGTTCATTGACTCAGTCTGTGTTTGCTGTTCTGCACACTTCAGCTTCGGTCTCAATCTCGGATCAGTCAGTGATGTTCTCAGAGGTGATGCTGAGAACTTCATCGCTGACACCCGAGCGTGCAGTATTAACCCCCTTTCGCATCCACAAGGTCAGCCTTGGCGGTCTGAGACAGCAGCGTCCCATCGGCTTCATGACACCACCCCTCTGAAGAAGAGCTTAAGCTCCCACTGTGTCATCAGCTTTTGAGTGAATAGTGCACTTCTTTCCTTAACAGACGCACAGATGTGGCACCTAACATCTGCTCACAACTTTCCTAGGAGTTGTGCTGCAGCCACTGACTCTGTAGGCGTAGCAAAACTCTTGATGATTTGTTTGAATATAGGTTTTGAGGGTTGGTGTCCCAGTTCATTGACGGTGCTGTTACTACTCGCCTGTTTTTATTCTGACGTGTTCACTTTAAATAAGCAATTTTCAGCTTGTGAAGCCAGCCTGCATCAGGTGTGGTGTATCTGTGGGCTGATTAATGCAGCTTTCGCACATGCAACAACAGGCCATTAGATGGTATAATTAACGAGGAACACAACTGAATACATCTGAGGTTGAAACGAGCTATTTTTTGGAAAAGTGACATCCACCGCAGAATTTGTCAATTGCCTGTCCCCGTGTGCCTGTTTCATCTCGCCTGATGACAGTTTTGTTCTAAGATAAGATGCTGAGAGAATCCGTAATGAGAGATGGGAAAAAGGTGAGCCTGCTTTGTGCAGCTGATGGACACTTCATCAGTGGGAACCCTGACTGACTCAGGCCCTGCAGTCAGGCTCGTCTGTCTACTGTCTCCGTCAGCCTAATTTGCAGTAAAAATTCTTTTGTTTTGTCATTGTATTGTTTTTGCACCCAGGTTGTGTGATTTGGAGTTGACTTGTTCTCATGCGACAGCCTGGCACTCATTAAGACAAAGGACCATAACCAGCTATAGGCGAAGGCGAAGGCGGAGGCTTTAACTGCTGCTCCTATTTAACCTTCCAATCCTTTCAACAGCATTTATAGTTTTTTTAAAAACACATTCTTGAGATAAATGTGTTTTGTTTTTTTGGTTTTTTTTTAAAAGGCAGGTCTCTGAATAAGCATATTAACAGGATATACAAATGTTTTTGAGTGTTAACAGAAAATATTGATTGAAGGTAATTTAGAAGTAAAAGGACCTTCACAACTGAAAAATAGTCTGTTGCTGCGCTGTAATCTGTTCTGTTGTTGATACGTGTTCCTGCTTATCTCTGGAACATGACGGGCTTCAGAACTGACATCCATCAGATCGGAGCGACCTGTATATGTACTACTACACTGTGCTTATTCGTTTGCTATCGCACAGCGCTCAGACCAGCTTCCAGGTCAGGTCAGATCTCTTTGAGGGGCAGCCCGAGCTGTGCCAGCTTTGACACCACTGAGAAACACTCAGGCGTTAAGGGGTGTCAGAATTGGGGGTCTGATCGGGTCTGATTTCTCACCAGTTTGAAAAGAAGAAGTGCAGCAGGTCACACTGTGACTACAAACGGTCGAAAAATTGTTTGTGCCCTCTCACGTAAAGAACATAAACACGTCTTCATCACTTTCCACATTTAAACCCATGCTTAAATTATTGTTGCCCGCAGCTATTTGACAGTCACGCTGGGTGAGTGTATGTGCAGCTGGCCCAGTCACACTCCATTGACCATCCATCTGTCCATGTCAGGCTGATCCCCGCTTCTCACCTCCTCCTGTTTTAATGCATCACTTTCCTCTGTTGTCCTCTCACCTTTGCTAAATCACTGCTGAGATGCAACCCACACGATCAGCGGGCTGTCAGCATATCCTGTAATCAGGATGGCTTGTGGTTTATTAGCACACAAAAGGGAATTATTGGAGGAATGCGTGAAAAAAGGGGCTTTTAGTTTTCCCTCAAGGACACATTGAAAATGTCATGTTTCCAATGTTCACTTGTAGGGGCCATAAAAAGGAGGCGGATTCAGAGTTCTAGAAAGCAAAAACCAAAGAGTGAAAATCACATTTAGCTGTTGCGGTCTGTATCCATGTCATGCGGAGTCACGATTCCTTGGAAAGTACGCATCATGCAGGCTGTGCAGCGCAGAACACAGGGCTCAAAATTCCCTTTCAAATGATCCGGTTGCTCTTCTGTGCAGATATGAGCATGAGTGGAGATTTGAAGTCCGGCCGCTCCAGGGCAATGAGTAAGAGGGCCAGCAGCACCATTTATGGGTGAGTACAGACAACCCACCTGCCACCCTACACCCTCAAATCCACCCTACACCCTCCAATCCACCCACCCACTCCAGGCACAATCCCACCCATTTTAAGGGATATTCATACACTCTATTATTTGCTGCAACCCTTCATGTGTAACTCAATAGCTGCACCTCGGCACTGCAATCAATGCAACATTAGCCGTTATTAGCTTCATACCAGATGCTATGTAAGCTGCTATTGATTGTAGCTAGAAGTGCTGTCTCCATCAGTCAATATTTTAATCTCTCTGTTGATTTAGTGCACACACATGATTGGAGCTGATTATGGCTATAGCTGCCAGGTTAATGTAGGACCAGGGGGCTGCACTAATAATAACCTTGCGCTGCAGGTGATGAAAGGAAGAGAGACCACAGATACCATGAGGACAGCTTGTTCAATTTCATTAATGCAGTTATTACTTTTATCCCAAAACTGCTCGAAACTATGTCTTTTTATTCTGCTGTGTAAGCCTCTGTAATGAGTAGGGGGGAGTTCTTGTGGAAAGTCTATTCGTCCTGACA
>BJFM01002135.1:124413-135914 GCA_016586285.1 Arothron firmamentum | reverse complement strand
TTATCTAATTGAGGAAACACAGGAACTGCCTTGGTATTGCTTTTCCATCTGTGATTACTAACCAATTATTGAGATGCATATTCTTAATGTGGTTAGCAGAGTAATATGAAGTCTGGGACATAAGCGGATTTGATCGGCTGACTGCAAAAGTAAAAACCCTTTTTCATTATATCCAAAGTGTTGAATTCGTGTTGATTGTAGCCGGTGATGGAAAGGTTTATCTTCTAATTTCATACCTAATTAGTATCACATGTTATGAATAAAGGCATCATTCTATGTACAAAACTGTGACTAATCACAAGGAAAGTGTTACAGTAGTAAAATTGGTTTAACGCCTTTAACTTATGTGTGGAAATAGAACCTAAATATTGGGAAGATAAAAAAAATAATGATGACACAGTTGTACATAGTTATACATGCATGTGGGGCTTTTTGCTGACAGTGTAGGCACTGCAAGTAATGGAATAAATATAAGTTATAGACCTGAAAATGTGAGCTGCATCCAGCCTGGAAAAAAGGCAAAATAGGCCAGAAATATAAGTGTGAAAGGGACATAAAAGAAGGGTAACAATATTAATCCCGATTTATTCAGTAATTCTCATCTTTCTTGTGCATACCCCAGGACTGATATATCCCCCTCAGCTCCAGCAAATACACTGATATGTTTCCATTCCCGGCATTCGATTTTCTGCCCCTCTGTAGGTGGCAGCCTATCATTAGGTATGAATGTGGCAGTATAGGACGCAGATTACACATTCAGTTCAGTCTGGTTTGACCGCGCTCGTTTTGCCCTTTGCACCATGACGCTATTTAACAGCGTGCAGCCGTGCATTAATGAGGTTATTTACCCCCTGCCAACACATATGTAGCAAGAACAAGAACACACACACGCAAACACACACACACACACATACACACACAGAGAACAATGTACCAGCAAACAGAGGATACCTGGGGTAATAACTTTAAACCCTGACCAAGTCAGGTTCTGTCGCTGCTTCCAGTTGAATGAGGGTAATTTTATTTTGTGATTATGAGTCAACAGCCATTCTCACAGAAGACGTGCCGAATGTGATGCTGAAGTCGGCACGTTAGAAAAACAACAACTCAAGCTTGTGCTCTCGGGGACCATTATTGTCATGCTGAGATAATTATATACATGATTACATGACTCACTGAAGGTGATTTATGTCTATAAAACGTTTGGTGGTAATCCATCATCTAGCTGTGCTGGGCGTACAAATACTGATATGCTGTCATTCCATTTGCCATTTTCCTATTGTGCATGTGATGCGTGCACGTGTGTGTGTGTGTGTGTGTGTGTGTGTGTGTGTGTGTGTGTGTGTGTGTGTGTGTGTGTGTGTGTGTGTGTGTGTGTGTGTGTGTGTTTGCATAACACCGTATAGAAAGTGAATTACAGAATTTCTCTGTCCATACTCTGATAATCTCGCTCTGGGCTGCTGGCTGCGTTTTGCTCCGCCTCTTCCCTCCTTCCGCTGATTTCGGAGCATGCCAACAAACACAACGGCCTGTGGCCTAGTTTGCTCTGGGAGTAAACTTTTCAATTCACGCTTAAGTCTCTAAAGCAATGTAATCTGCCTGTGCAGCTTGTCTCATGGTTTGTCATTATTTATAGAAATTATGTAAGAATCAACTTAAAATAATCTCTCTGTACTGTTAAAAGAAAGAGTGTATTTGCATAAAACCACATGCAAACACACACAATACCACTGAATGTTCACATTAGAGAAAACTGATGCAAAAGCAGAAAATGGAAGCGCCGAGTGTTTTCACAGGACATTAATTTACTGAACACAGTTTAGATGCGCGTGTTGTTGCTAGAGTTGAGACCAATGAGGCTCTCCATATTGCACCATATTGCGCCCACATCCTTCTGCTGATGTCATACTAATCAAGCCAGAGTTCCATCCTCATGAATATCTCATTTCTTAAATCTACAAAATGCTGACAGGAGCAGGGTTCTGGAAGAAATGTCTTTCATTTGTATTCATTAATTAGATGACATCAAATGTGTACTCAACTCTTCGCCTATTAGTGCAGTTGTTGCACAGCCACGACCAGGATATAATATGAACCAGATAAGTTGCTATGTGTGCTGTTATGCACATCTGGCAGAGATAATAAAGTAGATTAGCATCCTCTGACAACAATGGATGGATTTAGGAGCTGTGCAGCACATCTTGTTTAATTGCTGTCATTTTAAATTGATGCCTCTGAAACAAGGACGTCTCGGTATGCTGAACAGGGAGTCAGGTGGCTTTGAGGACTGAAACTCTAATGTTTTCTTCGTTTATAACAAGCCTGTCTTGCATGTTTAATCTTCTGAACCATCTCAGCCGCTGCACAATTATTTGCTATCCTGGGTGGCAGATTTATTTATTTTTTTTCTCTCTTTGTCTTCTTCCACTGCGGATTTTTCAAACGTCCGCCCCTCAGACCGGCTCCTCCAGACCGATTCTTACAACATAAAGGTTTAGTCTTTATCGTCCCTGCTCACTCAGACCATCGCGGGTCGCTCTTAACTTGATGAGCTCCAGCTGTGGATGGAGGGATGAGGTAAATGAAGTGGCAAACATTTCACAGCACAGATGCAGCAGCTGTGGCCTCGGCTCTGCACGACCATGAAAGCTCACTGACCTGTGTGGCTCTTACATATATTTAATAACCCAAATAGCATTTTGGTTTTAAATATCTGATTAGGAATTCCTGCGGCCTCTTCTGATTGGCTGTGTGCCCATTGTTCCCTCTTTGTGTTCAGCATCGAGACAGATGATAAATGCCTTCACACAGAAAAAGCGATGTTTCCTTCAGGTATCGTGACTCAGATGGGTCTTCATCATTTTCATCTTGTTCAATTCTACAGGGTTTACAGTTCAACCACTGAACATCCGCTGGAGTAACTGCTAGAAGATATATCACATCTTTCAAAGTTTCTGCCATAAATGAAAACCTCTGCTGGCACACAGCACCTCTTGAGACAGTTTGAGCTGGAAAGACAGCAAATCAAAATTAAAAGATCGGTCAGGCTGTTGTTGGACAGTGTGGAGGATGTGAATGAATGTCAGGTCCTCCACCTGGCCTATCTGTGACGCTTCAGATTAATCTACTTGATATTGCGCTCTTGCATGTCGAGTCAACACAAGCCGCCCTCCGCTGTCTGCAGCGCTCTCGCATTCGCGCTGGGCAAGTGCAGCCTCAGCTACTACGGTGCTTACGTAGGTGGCGTGTACCAGCACACCTTCAATGTGAAAAATAGGCAAATTGTTATGAGTCTTTGTCCGACGGGGCGCAGCAGGAAAATGGCAGCTTGCAAAACACTAAACTGCCACTGCACCTGCGCTGAGATCTGCTCTGCACAGCACGAAAAGACAGGAAGACGATGTATTAAAACTGCAAATACTGACAGAAATCCTACTTTTCATTCCACGTATTCCACAAATGGAGCAACAAAGGTTACAGCCTGTTGAGTCAAGTGCGCTTCCTAAGATAAGGCATAACTCCAAAATAGCTTAAACAACAACCAAATTGATGCTTTCAATTACTCTGTTGTCACACTGCTTCAAGTGGAACTTCCTCTGTATAAACATGCAGCCAGCGTGGAGCTGAGCGCTGATTTTATCATCTGCTCCATTTGGCATCTCGGTAAAGTGAGTTCTGGCCTGCGCGCAGACCAGCTGAGCATCTGTTCTCTGGTATTTTTGTCTGCTTTTCTCGATGCATGTCAGTCTTGTAGCAGTCTGTCATGGAGGAGTTTGAGCTGAGATGGAAACGATGACCCATCTGTCATGTGGGCTCAGAGAGGCTAACTGGGGCAGGACAGGTGGAGGCTTCAGGCCATAAATTCTGCAGATGCCCAATGAACAATGGTGGATGACTTTGTGTGAATGTCTGCCACAATTTAATCTGCTGTCATATATTTTAGTCAAGACACAAGAGCGTCAGGAAATAGGTGACGCAATTGTTCATTTTGGACTTAGAGAAAGTACCAAAATATTAAGCAAATGCTGTCATGTGTAATGAGTTTTAGGCAGAATTTAAAGCTCTACACTAGAAATGTGGTGCTGAACTTTATTCCTTCTCATTTTTTCACACTGGTCATGTGTGACGACACGCTCGGGCTACTGATGCCTGCAAGAAGCCTTCTGACAAGCCTAAAATGTTATACCTCACACATTTTTAAGTTCCTGCTCTGCTCACAGCACAGCTGACTGCCAGCTGTTGTAATAGCCACCCATGTTGACTCCGTACACACTGCACCACCAGCATCATTTCATTCCAAATCAAAGATAAATAATATACAGCTGTGGGTCCTCGTAATGAGCAGCCAATGGCAGAAAAGAAATTAATTTAGGATGGAATAGAAACAATATTTCTAGTTAATGAGAATGGCATTAACGTAGAAAGATGAATTTGTGAGTGTGTTACTGTTTAGAATCTTCCACAACAAGTTTAACCGCAAGGTAAAAAATAGCAGGGCTGAAGAGAAAGTGTAGACAAGGTGTCATTTTTCAGCCACTATTGCTGTAAACACTCTCCTCATCCATTTCTCCAGCATTAATTTGGTGAGATTACCATTTTCATCTTTCTGTCCTTTCCTTGGCCTTCTCCCTGCATGGCTGCGCACATGCATGCTGTCTGACGTCCATTTCTGGGAGAGAAGTCAACGGTTTCACTGTAGGTAAAGGTCAGTGTAGACAGTGGATGGATGTGCTGGGGAAAAGGTCAGTCTGTGCAGACAAGGGTGAAAAGTGTATCGGTCGGTTTCAGGGCCACCATCCAGTCCTCTGAGGCGAGAGAGAGAGAGAGAGAGAGAGAGAGAGAGAGAGAGAGAGAGAGAGAGAGAGAGAGAGAGAGAGAGAGAGAGAGAGAGAGAGAGAGAGAGAGAGAGAGAGAATGATACAGTTTCTAGAGACATCATGTTCTGTCAGAGAGGTCATGAGTCTTCAACTGGCTCAGAATATGATGGCAAGCATGAGTGTGTTTAGTGAGAAAATGTGTGTGTGTGTGTGTGTGTGTGTGTGTGTCTGTGTAAATCCGGGACTTAAATTTGAGATACAGGATGACCTTAGAAGCAAAAAAAACAAAAAAACAAAAAAGCAAAAGCAAATTAATAAACTCACCAGTTAAATAAAATGTTGTTATCATTAAGACGTTTGGCCAGTTAAACACTTTGCAGACTTATGTTAATATTTTAAATTGTTTTTTTTTATGAGAAGTCGAGGCTTGGTCTGGGTTGGTAAATAATGTGTATAATTTGTGGAAGAACTGTTGCTGTGTGTTTGTATCCATATATTATGTGGCTGCATGCATTTCCAAACCAGATGACTTATCCGTCTTATTCAGTGCAGGTCCATCACGCTACAGTTCTTGGTTCCTCCACTAATAAAGTCATCTCTGTCCTCCCTGGCTGCCGGGTGCTGAGAGGTAAACACGCTGAAGGGAAGGGAAAGGTAGGCCGGTGGGTGAGGGCAGAAGGGCGCATAAATAAGAATTGATGGGAAAAAAATGTGGAAGGTCCACAGGATTAGACAAAGTAACACCACTACAGAGGACAAGTGTGAAACAATTGAAAGAGAGAGGAGGAGATAGGGGGAAAAACGCAGGGATAGAAAGAAATAACAGTCAGGGAGGGGGTGAAGAAAGCAAAGGAGGAAAAGCAAGTGAGCACTGCGTGTCATTGGCCCCCTGGCGTGAACAATCCATCTCAAATTGATCTTCCAGCTCGGCCCAGCAGGGCATTCTGAATCAATCTCAAATTGATCTCTGTGCCAGAGGTCGGGAAAACTTGCAGTGGAGCTTATCAGAAATATAGCGGTGCTGGGAGGATCTGACAGGGAAACTTATCACAATGCACAACAGGAAATGGGCTCTGAGCCCCCAGGGTAGCGAGAGGACGCGTCTGCTGCTGACACACACATGCACGCACGCACGCACGCACACACACACACAGATTTGTTCTGTGTGCACCCAACACAACCACTGGCGAAGGCTCCCTAGTGTTCAGCACAGAAAGGAGAGTGTGTACTGTGCACCGGAAACGGGGCATAAAGTTTACACCAGCTTACAAACACACATGCTATGCAGGCATCACTACACACCTAGAGGCTATGTCAAAAACAAAAAATTTGTCAGAGCACAATATGTCAATATATTTGGGAGGTGAGGTTTGAGGCCTGGAGCCCTTAATGACTTATAACACATTTACCGTGTCCTCTGCGAGCCTGTGAGAACTGCTCGAGGAACCCCACAATCAATAGCAGCTTGGTCAGCCAGCTTCAGGCAGAAACATGCCTCTCCAAGACCAGGGAAAACTAAAAGAATATCAACAATAGCTGAGAATCAGCTTTCACCACACAAAGCCTTCACACAGACTCTCCAGAATAAAGATTGCAGGATGAGAGTGAAGTTGAAGGTATGGAGAGCCATACTTACTACGTTCCTGTTATTTTTCACATTGGCAATAGATTTTCCACCAAGTTTAACTTTTTGTGATCTTGTATGAGGTTGGGTCAGATCAAAGGTGAGGACGCCTTCACAGAACTCCATCACATCACAAAGCAAAACACAGCCAAAAGCAACCTGGTGTTTATTTTGCCGATAGAGCTGCAGAGTGACAGAGGTGGTTGCTGCAGGGTGAAAGTACGCTGGGCAGCAGGAGAGCGCTTTGAGTGACCTGGCCTGGAAAAGCTCTCTGTCAGCATGGAGGGTAATTGGGGTGAGCAAGGTGAAAAGGAGTAGCGGTGTGTGTGTGTGTGTGTGTGTGTGTGTGTGTGTGTGTGTGTGTGTGTGTGTGTGTGTGTGTGTGTGTGTGTGTGTGTGTGTGTGTGTGTGTGTGTGTGTTTGTGTGTTTGTGCGTGTGCCTGCGTGAAGGTGAATGAATTTCCCAAAGAGTATTGAGGCTCATTTACTGTACTTTCACTATCTCTGTATGCAGACAACAGCCTGTCTTTACCCTCCAGTCAAGTTTGTTGTAAATGGAAATAATATGTCATATCCCAGCTAACATAAAAATCTGTTGTATTTATATAGCATCTGTTACACTCAAAAATATCTCTAGGTGCTTATGACCCTGTACTTGACCCCTTAGCAAGCAGGTTCAGATGAAGGTGACAAGGAAAACCGTAGGTGTAGACACACCTACACCTGTTTGAGTAACAGTAAACTCTGCACATCTGCCAGCACTGTGCCAGATATCTGTCAGCTGTTGCCTCAGCAAAGCTGCATATCTTGTTAGCTGTGCCCGGTGAGAATCTCTAACTGCAGACTCCGAAAGACTCGGTAAATGTCAGTCCTGTCGATCAGGGCTGAAAACACAGAGTCGTCCCTCGAGTGCGTTCTGAATGGAGGCTCGTTATTTGTGCTAAACATCCTCTAAATGCCAAAATTCTTTTTGTCTGTCGGAGGACAGGCCTGCAAGCGTTTGTTCTTTTGCCGACCTGATTGGACACCAAACGGACCTCTGATCAGACAAATGCATGTCTCACTAACGACGTGGGTATATTACAAAAACAGTTATTTGTTTCAGTGATGCATAAGGTTTCTATATGGAGTGGGAGGGCCAGCACTTGAAACTGGACAGTGTGTGGTGTGTGTGGCCTGGTACTCGCACTAGTTGCAGCTACTCACTCATCAATTATTGATTCCCTTTTCATTTTCTACATGGGGATTAGCTTTTTCATTCCACAAAAAGGAATGGGCTGAGAGGATTAATTACTGCAGTCAGCCCAAGGGTAGGCTTTTAACTTGACCAAATAATAAGTAATTTTAAGTCTGAGAGACAAAGTAAAATGTTCTCAATTCACTTTTAGTACCCATGGCATGAATGGAGGAGGAGGTCTGTGCGAGTCCCTGGATGTCACTTGTCACCTCGCAGCTGTTTAATGACACTATTTACCACTAAGTAGACAGAAGTCTGAAATTTCCCATTACCGCTCCCAGCGAGACTCCGAGCGTTTGATGAATGGCATGGAGCCGTGGCAGTTGGTCTTCCTGGAGAGAAGCCACACATTTACAATTAAATACATGTGCTGCTGCACTAAGGGAAGTGTCAAGATGAGCAGCTAGTCCACAGTTTAAACCAGCTAAATAAGGTCTGATGACAAAAGGTTTAATTTAGAAAATGACATCTTTGGCTCTACAGACAGTCGGATGCCTGAAGTAGTAACTCTGGTGCTCCATGTTCACAGTCTCTCCTATAGTGCATTTTGTGCAGTGTGGTGTGGACACAGTCAGAAGAAAAAAATTAGTAAATGGTGCGTGTGCACTTGACTCTGATGTGAGGTGATGTTCTACCTCCACAATCACCACCAACATTAATTAGGTATGTGGAGCAGTTTACAGATGATTTGTATTCATTTTTACCTGACTCTCTCATCTCTGAATCACTACAGATCTAATATAGTTCCAGATGAGAGATCTTAGCTTTTGCTTTTCACCGATTTGCTAGAGCTTAAGAGCTGGTCGGAGTCCTCTCATGGGCAAAACCTGAGAGTTGCAGACGTTATCTGACCATTCAGGCCTCAGCAGAAGCCTCCAGACCTAGTGAAGGACACCGCTGTGCCTTCTGGACCGGATCTGTAGGACATTGAAGCAATGCACTTCTGGCATTATTCACAGAGGCTTTTTTTTTTTTTTTAGCAGGTTTCCTTCAGTTCTTTTCATCCCAATCCCTTTTTAATTTTGCAATACTGCCTTGTCTTTGTGTGGAGTGCCATTTTACAGTTTCTTTCTCAAACATATTAGTTTTTCCTTTTAGTCTGTCATTTTTCTTTCAGGAATACAGAACATGTTTTGCCACTGAAGACAGAAGAGAAAAAACCTGAAATATATTAGTCAGGCTGTTGACCAGTATTGATGGTTTTGGTCCATTTCTTTTATTTGTATGTGGTTGAATAACATTCTGCTTCTACTCCTCTTCTCCAAAGTGGTATGCACTCGTGCCTGTTTTGCAGTCTGTCAAAAGCACCTCATAAAACCTCACTTGAAAAATCTCAATCCCTTTGAAGTACAATAGGTTTCTCACTTTGTGGTGGGTTCAGTTTTTGTACAAATGCTCTTAAGTCGTGCAGAAGAACGTGAATGATCCTACTCCAAAAGCACAGCTTCCAGAAGGATTAGACCCCGGTGTGATGAGCATGCTGGTTTTAGTTGGCAGTCCATTATCCAGCATATACAGACATGCACATCCTCGCACCTTCACCCGCAGACACCTATTATCCATTTTGTACAACATGTGTCGTCTCACACTTCATATGGAAATTTTTGGATCTGTGAATTCTTTATAAGCCCTGCTTTGTGATTATCAAACAGAATCAAGACAATCTCAAGTATCTACTTTAAATGTTCTTCCCTAAAAAAAACTGTTATTCAGTTATTCATGGTCGGTTTTGTAAGAGTGCTAAATGATTAATATATTTAAAAGCCCTCAGGGATTTGGATCAAAGTAAACGCCTGTAACAGGCCTTTATTTGAAAGCCAGATTATGGTAATCTTTTGTTTAGAAAGTCCAGGTTTATTTCAGCGGTGTCTTCTCTGCCACTGTCCCTTGCTGTCCTCTGGCATTTGTCTCCTCTCATCTGCAGCATAATTTGGAATATTTACATGAACACTTACACCCAGGTATCGCTGTGACTCGGCTAAGCTACTTTTCTTTTTCAAGTACTGTAAATAAGCACGCGAAGGACGTTCGATGCGTTGGTTGAGTCCAGTCGACTCCCATACGTTCTAAATAAATAAAAAAGGGTTGCATTAGAAGGAGGATATGATGGCAGGTGGTTGAGCAGGAAGGAGCGTGATGTGAACACTGTTACCAGGAAACAATATAAGCTGCACCAAATTGCAAAACACGTACACAATTTGGCCGTTTTACTCCCGACCGCATCATTTGTGTGTTGAATCTTTAGTTGATTTCACACCCTGACATGTATTTGACCGTCCTTCCACAGGAGGATTTATGACAAACCCGGTTTGATGTCCACGTCTTCACTTGTGACAGATAGACATAGTTCCCTCTGGAACAATGTTTTTGTCACTGGTTCTGACAGCACGGACTGAATTGTGAGACTGCTCATTTCCATCAGTGACATTCTTTAACCATACCGCCATATGCCACGCCCCGTCCCTACCGTGGCTGATCCTATGGTATCAATCAGGAATGTCCACACCCTGACAGCTGTTGGGAGGACTATCTGTCGGTTTTCCTCCCTCTGCCCTTGCTCAGCTAAACACCTATTTCCACTGATTACAGATCACAGATTTTTGTCTCCTCCAGACAACATTTGAAGGTTAGTTTACCTGTGATGGGTAAATAAGAGACCACTACAATGGACGCGTGGTCCAGTGGGGAAAAGAAGCCATGAACCCTGTTCAGAGACACTCCCTGTCTGTCCATTATGTTCCGGCCTCAGTTCTGGTTTCCACTCAATGGTTTATTGATGCAGTGACACTCATTTGGGTCTCCAGTATCAATCACTGCTCTTCTTCAAACCAGGGCTATCAGTCAGTTGAGTCCTCAAAGAGGGGACATATTTGACACATAATTCTTATGTGTGTTCCTCAATATCTCCCGGTGATGATTCCCCCTCGACACATGGTGGATATAAATTGATGAGGGTTGTTGAGTTACCATTGATCTCCTCTGGCCCGAGGCCCATTTCATATCACGATCCCGCATATCCAAGTTCTAACTGCGGGCCAAGCTGTAATAGATGTCAAGGAGCAGACTGCACACCAACGTCTTATTGATCGGATGTGTGCATCACCCACTAGAGCAGCTGAGCATGTGACTGCTGCAACTTTCAGTAGGGTTTCAGAAACTAATAAAAATGCTCTTTAGTGAATGCTAATTGTCCCTCAGGATGAGGATGAAAGCTTCTTTAATGGTGTAGAACCATTTACTGTGGCTTCGCTGTTATATGTCATTCTAAATTATCTTAGACGTCCTATAGCTACTGCTACTGGGTGAACATCTGCGTGTGTCACCTTTACATGGAGACTGGTCTTCTGTCATGTGATGAGGATACAAACAAAGGATTTAATTTTCATTTAAACAACATGCTAAAATTTTGGCCCATTTTGCTGCAGACATCTGCAGTACCCAGCTTGAATCTGACCCACTGTGCTGCCCATCGCTGGAGTTAAGGTCTGATAATTAATATCTCTTCACCTGCCGACGTCATCGGCTCTTAGAAAGAAATTGTCTGATTTCGTGCAGAGATGCGGTAGAACATTTGCTGTGCTTAGGAAGAGACCACTCAGGTAACATCTTCATCAGCCCTGGACTATTCGTCCTCGCTCCGGCTGAGAAAATCTCTCCCTCACATGGTGACCAAAGAGAGCAGATCCCGTCACAACACCTCTGCCAGTCAAGGATCTGAGAAAAAAGCTGCCTTTATGTCTGCTCCACATGACCGTAACCTAGCTCGAACTCCTGAGGTTTGAGACAAAATTCGACTCAGGCGGGGATGCTGATTAAATAAAAA
>BJFM01002135.1:90841-120713 GCA_016586285.1 Arothron firmamentum | reverse complement strand
CCCCCCCCCCCCCCACCCCCCCCACTCGCGTCTGCTGTCTGCTTCACAGCTGTCAGGCGCCGAAGAGTGAGGAGCTCAATCACGATGTGAATGCAACACAACAACATTTACTGGGAAACTTGTAGGTCACACAAATTGGTTGATTATAGCTGAGGGGCAATAACAACAGAGAAATAAGTTATTCTTCTGGGGGATCTGAACTGCTATGACCCATCATGGAGACCTTTACATTTTACAGGCGGCTTATGGAGCCTTTAAAAAGACTGTAGCTGTAAATAAACAGGGATTTAGAAAGGAAATTAAATTTACAGAAAAACACTTTGATTTATTAATATAAACCTAAAAGTCAACCCAAACTCCCAAACTAACAGAAAATGGGGCTTTTAACAACACCTCCTAGTCCCCACATTCCCCAGTTATCACTCATAAACACCTCACTCAGCACATCTGAAGAACCTACACCTACACACATCTCATTCTCACACACATTGATGCTCTGGTGCTCTGCGTGTTCACCGAGGGTTTTTTTGTTGTTGTTTTTTTTCTTTGTACTGCATTTTGCCGTCCTTGCTCGGGGGGAAACACTCACTACTGATTTTCAATTTGGTTTTAACACAGTTCATGATTATTCCCGCTGCTGGTGGCTAGCACTGCTCATAGTTGTGTGTGTGTGTGTGTGTGTGTGTGTGTGTGTGTGTGTGTGTGTGTGTGTGTGTGTGTGTGTGTGTGTGTGTGTTTGTTGTTGTACTTGCTACATACTGATGCACATCCTTGTACTTCTATCTTTGTGAGGACTATCATAGGCATCATGTATTGCCCAGTCTTTTAGCCTAAACCTAACCATCCCAACTAACCCCCTTACTCTAACCCTAGCCCTAACCTAAACCCAATTCTAACCCCAACCATAAAACCCAGTCTTAACCCTCAAACAGTCATTTGAAATTGTGAGGACCAGCCAAAATGTCCTCAATTTGCAAAAATGTCCTCACTTTGCTAGTAGAATGAATATTTTAGTCTGTGTTTCTGTGTGCACGCCAGTGTGTTTGTAATGTTTGTGCACATCACTCTGTTGGGGAAGAGAGAGGCGTTTTTGTCCGCTGTCCTCTTGTGTGAACACGGGAGAGAAAGTGTCTTTCAGCGCGCAGATAACAGCTTGAGCTGACAAAGCGGCTTTCCCTGTGCGGTCTAATCCACAGACACAAACACACCCTCTCGCACACACTCACACGTTCCTGTAATCCTCACTCGTCTGCAGTCATTCATTGTCTAAGCTTCCATTTTCAGAGATGACACTTCAAAGCTGGTGTAACAACACATTGTCTGGTTTGTCCCTGCAAACCTCCTTAAAAGGACTTTAAACTGTCACAGATCTTTGGTCTCCGTCTCCACACATGGACAATGCTCAGAGCCTCTAATCTCACGTATTTATGGCCTAATACACTTCATGCTTATGTGGCACTGTGATGCATGTGTGTCTGTGATGAATGTGGGTGGGCTCAGGACACAGTAGGTGCAGATATCCCCACATCAAGTGGAGGGGCTTTACAGAATATGATAAAATGGGAAACATTACGCTGAACTTTCCAGGGGGCAAGGCCGTGTTTGTCTGTCTGGCTAACGGCTCAATCAATGTGTCCACATCAGCGGTCAGCTCCAAGTCCCGGCAGCTGACGCTCTGTTTCCTGCTGTTGGCTTGTGATTTATATAAAAAATCTTTTGGCTCATCTCCAGTCTTCTTCTTGGACACTCTGATCAACTCTTGTGGAACTTTACCCCAGAGATGGCAACTATAATCCTGCCAGTCTGTTCTCTAAGTGACGATCTAAAAATTAGAACTAGAGTTTTTAGTGTTTATCTTCTCTTTTTTTTTAATACTACTTCCAAGTCCAACTCAATCTCATGAAAGGTCTTTTGATAGTGTTACTTTTTTCCACAAAACAGTGTTGTGGAAATTCAACTTATGAGCATTGCTATTTTATTGACATTACAAATAAAGATTGAGTTCTACTTTGATTGGCTGCAAGAAGCTGGAATTATAGCCATGATTCTGAACTTTCTATGAGTGCTAAATATATTTTCTGAATTTTTGCGAACATTACCGGGCAACTTTGATCTTGTAAGCTCTATCGGACCATCTATGGTCTACCACATACTCACCCCCATAAAAAAAATAAATAAATCAATCAATAGAAAGGTGTTTCTTTTCAACGTTTTTTTTTTTTTTTTTTTAAGTTTAGACTCACAAAACAAGTCTGAAAAAGGAAATAAATGGCTTCGGTGTAAGTTCTGTCATGTTTAGTCCCAGGAGAGCAGAGAAGTTAAGATAACATTTGGACTGCAATACCCATCTGATGTAACATCTCTGCAATATGATTTTTTTTATTTTTTTTTTAATTCAGAGTTTAAAGAGTTAAAGCTAAAGTGTATAAGATTTGGCAGCATTTAATGGTGAGAACACAGATTCCAACACCTGTCCTTCATTTCAAGTTAAATTGATACCAGCAAGAAACCTTTTAAAAATCACAATTATATAAGAAAAACATCAGAATTTATAGTAATATAATATATATTTATAGTTCCCGTCAGCTCCCCCATATGTTTGTCAGTTAGCAGGTGTGTATCTTGCAGCCTTGTTGCACTGGCTCATTTGCTCAGTGGCGGCTGAGGTGTGAGGTTGAATCACTCTGATTCTGTCACGCTGACACCACTTCTCCTGAAGCCGCACGTGTGCCCAGTATAGTTTCTGTGAGCACCCGAGAGTTTGAGTGTGATTCAGCCCCTGTCGCTGCACCAGGAGCCTGGTGGGGAGCTATTGACCAGCCCTGACAGAACCAATTACCTTCAGCGACAGACACAAACATGGAACCCTGTGTGTGTGTGTGTGTGTGTGTGTGTGTGTGTGTGTGTGTGTGTGTGTGTGTGTGTGTGTGTGTGTGTGTGTGTGTGTGTGTGTGTGTGTGTGTGTGTGTAAAATTACTTATTTTCTTTCTACATTACACTGATTTTCCACCAGTGTCATCACTTCTAACCTGATGTTGTAGTTCTGTCTTGAAATCTTCAGAGAATATTTCCAAACTAGCACAATAAGCACCATCCAAACTACATTTTTCTACCTTTATTGGTTCTTCAGGGTGTATGACTACCAACGCGTGCCGGCCTCCTTGTCTCCCCTGGGTCCCAGCCCGGCTAAGCGTTCCCGTTCCTCCTACTCTGGCGGTCACAGAAAAAGCCGAGACAGAACTCACTCCAAAAGCTCTAGAGCCCCCTCTACTACATCTTCCACAGTCAAGCGTGAGTAATATGTACCAGTTTAAAGATCCAGAAAGCAAAAGACTGCAGGAAATATTGGGATTGTTGTATATTTGTTCCAGCGCAAAATAGTGCTGGTTTATATGGATAAAATTCAAGATGGATCCTGCTAATTCTATTTTTGAAAGATATGAAACATGCATTTTTGCATGTTTTAAGGAAACACTTTTTTAAGGGCATCTTGAAAGAGTTGCACCTTGAAAAAAAAGCAATTTCAGGCTTTGCTCATGTCAAGAAAAGGATAAATAAGGGTAGGACTACATCCAACATCCAGCTTAAAACTAGCATAAAAGAAACAGGTAGCTGAAGGCAAAAAGCACACATTTGTATCTGCTTGGTTAATCCTTAAAAATACTATAATCTACTCTTTTAAAGCTTTACTTCAGAAAGGTTAGGTCTGTGTAATTTCCTAATGTGTTTCATGATCTCTCCCTGCAGTGGGCATGGAGGAGTTGCAGGTGATTAAAAAGGAGCTGACTCTGATAAAGACACAGATCGATGGACTACTTGACAGTCTGGACAGGATGGACACGAAGAGGAGCGACCACAAAGGTGAGACCCTCATTCAGAGGGAGGGCGGAGGCAGCAGTGTGTGAGATCAAATAACACCATCTCTCCTCACATCTGATTATTAGCTTTGCCATAATGATCCAGGATCAGCGCACGCCACCATCAGTCAGTGCACACCACCATCAGAGCACCCTAGTCTCTCTGACAAGTCAAAGCTAAATCGTGAGCAGTCTGAACAGGATTGGGTGTTGGTATCTTGATTTATGCTTGTCAGGAAATTATAAGTGAAGGGGAAAAAATTGGTGGATAATAGATGAAACAGAGCATAGATAAATATCAGTTATTTAACGGCTCAGTTTACATGTGAAGAGAACTGTTGCTGCCCCCATGTGGACACTTGTTTGAAATACAGCTGAATGCGCAGGATTCCAAATCTAAACACTTTTCATCCGGTGAATATTCCTGAACACTACTGTTAAAAAACAAACAAACAAAAACGATTTAATCAGGAAACAATATAGCAACTTATCTTATCTTATGGAGCCCTGTACTATACCTGCCCTGCACCAGGAGCACCTCACAAAGCCAAAAGTGTTGTCTAAAATATTACCAAAAAATTAGATATGACAGATAGAATTGTTTCCACATACTATTAAAGATATATGCAATACTTACTGAGAATAAATGATATATTATGAAGTGAACATTTTCTGTGAGCAACGGGTGGAACTTATTATATGGAGTGGGACTTCTAGAAACCATAACTGAAATTAGCTGAAATTAGACCGCGCTGCCTCCAAAACATCCCTGCAGTAATCTGATGGAGTGCACAAAAGTAGCATCTCTCAAATTCCTCTAAAACATTGTGATATACTGTAAGGTCTCTGCAGGTTAATGGAGCCTTCTTGATATATGATCCAGGTAAAAACTAATATCACTGAGAAGTAGTAACCATCTACTCCTGCGTTTCAGGGTCACCACTACAAGAGGACAGTCTGGCTGGTTCACCGTATGTTCTGTCTGTCAGCAGCCCTGAACACTCCCTCTCCTCTCTTCCTTCACCAAGCACTCGTCATCTAATTTACAGGAACGATCATGACCTGAGGGAGCCAGAGGATGACCCCCACACGGTACCTTTTCCCTTTTTGTTCTTTTTTTTAAACGTACAGTTTATTTACAATGGCGTTGAAATATGACACAAATGGGCAAGCTTTTGAGGGTGAAAAAAAATTCTTTTCAGTTCCGATTGTTGTTTGTGCGGGATTTGCATAAAGGCTGTCTTTGTTTCTGTCTCACTGTCACAGATGAGCAGCCACAGCTCCGACCATGACGAAGAAATTTGAGGGTGGTGCAAAAACACTGACGTGGATGAAGTGCCAAAAATGGAGGAAGAGAACAACGTTCACAGAGCCAACACCAGAACTGTACCAGAGACTTACCAACAGGGTGTACACATTAGATCACGTCACTCATTTAATTGTATGACTGCAGCTTAGAAGTAAAAAAAATAATAATAATTATTGGTTGATTTGGATAATTACAGGAGCATTTTGTGCTACAGTCAGGTTTTTCTAAGATGTACATGGAAATGGGTTGGCACAGTAAAAGTGTTGTGTAAGCAGCTATTTATTCTGTATTTAATTAAAAGGATTCCACTAAAACCAGTAGCACACATCAGTATCAGACAAAAGATTTAATTTCTCAGCCAAGGAAACAACAGATGGATGCAGGGCTGAAGAAAATTCATTAAGATTTTTAATAATTTTTAAAAACTCGATCTTCAGTTTCAGTATTGAATCAGTATGTACAAACGATTTCTTAGGTCTCGGAGTGGACATGCACCACAGCAGACAATTTTACTTCACGCAGCATGAAAACGCAGATGAATAATTGCAGTAGCTCTGCCGAATTTATGTGACACGGTAATAGTTAAAGTGTTCCACAGTGCACAGCAGCAGGACCTCGTCTGTGAGCGTTAATTTACACAACCCCAAGTTGCCTGCTGTTGCGTCTCAGAATATCTACTGTGCTTCAGCCGTGAAGCCTGCAAATGACGGTAATCTCTAAACAGTGATGACTGAGGAGGGAAGCAGGCTGTTTTCTGTCTTTATGGAAGAACTGCTGGGTTGATGACCTCATCACGCTGTGCAGTTGTCCTCGATGAAGGTTAAACTCTTCCAACATTTATTTGGCACTTTGTGATGTGAAAAGGCCCGGGTTGGTGTGTGTGATATTGTGTATTATTGTAAACATTATTGTAACTGGTGAACTGTCTGATTTACTTTTTAACTTTAGGATACTCCCATGCCTTATTATTTTTATTTTTTTTAGGAAAACAATGATATTATGTTACATTAACAATGTTATAGTGTTGTTTTGGTTTGCATTCAATAAGCCAAGTGGAAATACTCATTGTCGTTGTAGTAAAAGTATTTTCATATTGATAAATGTAAAGAATGTCTGTTTATTAAAAATTCTGGTGTCAAATGGCTTACTTCAGAGCTTATGGTAAATATTGATGTTGTACAATAAGTCCATAAAAGGCCAATCAGAATGGAGGAAGGAGAATTGATCATTTGCTTCGGGCAGTTGGATTAGATCTGCATGTCAAAAGACCACCACGTTCTCTTTTCTTCAGTGTGTGGATAAATGAACTTAAAGTCATTCTGACCCTGAGGGAAAAAATTGCACACCATCTCTGACCTCATGCAATTCAGCCAAGTTTGCCAGTAAAATTACAGCCCATCACATTATTACTTTACCTTGAATAATATATTTTACAGTCCACATTAATAATATTTGGTTTCAAGAAAACGATATATCATTATTAGCAATATAAATCAATTATTATCACTAGAATTTCCTGTGCAGAGATAGCAGCAGGCCCAAATCCTGGGTTGTGGTTTGAGTTCATTAACACAGCAGTTAAACACCGGACAGAAAGAAAAATCAATGAGACTTTCCCTTTTCTCGATTGAGCTCCTGACTGATGACACTAAAGTCTGTAGAGGGGGGAATGGGAAAAAAAAAAACCTTGGTAAAAGTTAGGAAAAAATAGAAAAGATGACTATAATACTAAAACCTGAAAGCAGTGAGGAATATTTCCATCTGCTCTCACCTTTCATGATTAAGTTCATGTTGGGTGTAGAGTAACCTGGTGAAGTAGATGGTGCAATAAAACACCGACTTCCACAGGTTTCCCAACCGGTTCATGCAGGTAACACGCTGGCTAAGCAAAGACTGAGGATTGAACCATTGTGAATCATTTAGCGGGGTGACTGTTAAAGTTGCAAATGTACTTTTACTTTGCTTTAATAAGCATTAACTCTTCCAAAAAATTAATCGTAACAATATATGAATGAATTTACGCTGATTTATTGAAAGGGTTATTGGTGTGGTTAGTAAACATGAGATTTTTTGTTTTGTTTGCAATCATATCCCCTTGTAAAGTTTGTCTTTAAAGAGTCATCTGTTATTGCGCAATGAGCTGAGCTGGTTTGAACCGTTTTCAAAATGGTTCGAATAAAAGAATAAGTCGGTCCATACGTAGATTTGCTCTGACTGACTGGGGTCACCACGCACAACAGTACATGAGTGCACAAAGACTGCAGCTACTAGAAGGTCACTTGTTGGGTGAAAATAAGGTAAGTGCAAAACACAAACGGATTTCTTTGTAATTGTAATTAATATATTGCAATATCTACACATGCAGGACAACAGATTTTGCAATTTAAATTTAAAAGGTCATATATGATAAAAGATTTTAAAAAACTCGAATTTTAAAGGTACTATGTTTCTTCCTTGTTTTGTAGATCACTGCAATGGCAGGTTCTCCTAGTCCGCTAACAACACATGTGTTGAACACAGGGATGGGTATCCCTGCCTCAAACATGGCTCTCAATCTCTATCAAAAAGATCCTTCCACTAATGCCTGGAGTTTAATAAAAACTGGGTATAGCCACAGAAATAGTACCACATGCAGTTGTGGAAAAATATCAGCTACGCACAATGTGTATATTTACTGTCATATAACTTTTTTGTCTCAACAGGACTACTAATGAAGATGGGCGTTGCCCGGGACTCATCACACCACAAATGTTTACATCTGGGGTGTATAAAATCCATTTTGAGACTGCTCAGTATTGGGAGAGTATGGGACAGACAAGCTTTTACCCATATGTAGAGGTGAGGCTACAGCCAATTACTTTAATAGAATAGAATAGAATAGAATAAAATAGAATGCTTTTATTGTCATTGTGTGGTACAACGAAATTGTGGTGCAGCTCCGGTTCAACAGTGCAACAAGTTATATTTACAGTATAAACATATTCACAATATGAAAAATTATTCACAGTATAAAACCTATCTAAAGTATAGAACCTATTCACAGTATAAAACCTATCTAAAGTATAGAATCTATTCACAGTATAAAACCTATCTAAAGTATAGAACCTATTCACAGTATAAAACCTATCTAAAGTATAGAACCTATTCACAGTATAAAACCTATCTAAAGTATAGAACCTATTCACAGTATAAAACCTATCTACAGTATGAACCTATCTACCGTATAAAACCTATCTACAGTATGAACCTATTCACAGTATAAAACCTATCTACAGTATGAACCTATTCACAGTATAAAACCTATCTACAGTATAAAACCTATCTACAGTATGAACCTATCTACCGTATAAAACCTATCTACAGTATGAACCTATCTACCGTATAAAACCTATCTACAGTATGAACCTATAGTGTAGAGCCCAATAAAGCTCAAAACAGTCGTGACAGGCTTACTTTATAACTGCTATTCTTACTACTGTACAATATTCCCCATTTATCTATTAATAATTAAAGGTGTTGTTAGTCTTTTGTTCAATAATAACAGCCTTTATGTTGTTGTTTTTAATGTTTCAGATCGTCTTTATTATAAATGACGCTGGACAAAAGTACCACATTCCTCTACTACTGAGTCGTTTTTCCTACAGTACGTACAGAGGAAGCTAGAGCGCTGTCATCCTTCTGGCTGTGAAGCACCCTGGCAAGGCAACTTCACCATAGTCATTTCAGCAATATCTGAATTTATTGCAATTTTCAAAAAAAAATAAGCAGAAATCAATTCAATATTTTGTTTATCTTTAATATATTTTTGTTTTTAATTTTATTCTTGTTATTGCGGTTAATATTGTTATGGTTATTATGTAGTTCTGATAGAGGCCTGTTGTTTAGGTCTATGCCTCCACATTGTACAAAAACATCTGCAACAAGAAAATGTCTCTCTCTCTCTCTCTCTCTCTCTCTCTCTCTCTCTGTCTCTCTCTCTCTCTCACACACACACACACACACACACACACACACACATATGGACTGGAACAACATTGCACAATTGCTGTGCCAGTTGGAATGACATCTGTTATGTCGAAAATAGTAAAAACTAAAACAGTTGCATCTGGATTTACTTTGGTTTCTTGGATGGGACAGTGTGGATGATGATTAACTGATTAGTTGAATGAAAACAGAAATGATTTCGACCATCCCCTAGTGTTATAACAGGGCATGGTGTTACATGTTTTAAGTAACAGAATTAATCATAAACCCCTTTTCCACAGATGAAATTTTCATCATTTACGCAGAATTTTAATAAATAAATAAACAAACAAACAAATAAATAAATAACTAAATTGGGATGTTTTCCTCCATCCTCTGCTTCAAAGAGCGATCATCATAACGGGATTATGCCATTATCTAAAATAAGACGTCTCGGGAGTGTCTTCGACAATCCGGAACTTTAAAATACAAACAAACAGAAAAACAAAAAAACGTTCTACACACTGTGCCTGTTTGGCTGTTTTTGCTCTATGTGTGATTGCTTCAGCCTGAGTGCCTTGTTGGTTGATTTTTCGGTATTGATTATATTTCCCTGGCTGGGCCTACGTTAGCTTTCTGTAACTCCGACAGCTTTCTGTGTGATAAATTACCTTAAGTTCTGCTCTTGTTTGGTTTGGACAATAAAACACATTATTTTGGTAAACGATGGCAGACGAAGAATTGGAGGCAATTAGGCGGCAGAGAATGGCAGAGCTACAAGCAAAGCACGGGGTAAGGAACAGTTAGAATGCGCCCGCTTTATAATGGGGTGCTAGGTTCGCTGTGCAACTGCCTAGCTGAGTTATTTAAGGTAAACGAAGACACCATTTTAAGGTTTATCTTCTTCAGCATAAAAGTGTGCTTATTGTAAATTAGTTGTGAAACTCGGGTGTTCGATGAAAATAAATCAGAGAGGTTAACAGCCCGCGGATACTGCTGTATATGAGCTAGCGCTAACAGCACACACCCCTCTGATATAAATAACCACGCAAGTGATGTGTTGAATGAAACTTGTAGAGTTATTAGATATAACGGATATTTTCAGGTGATATTTGTAAATCACGTCTTGTACTTTACATTAACATTGATAACGAATAGACACAAAATGATAAAGAGTATGTTTGCCCAAAACCTAAATCTTAATACATTTGATGAATGCTAATTCCATAAAGTGAAAGTGAAGAAAGGTGTGAGTAATAATTTCAGTAAAGGAATGTGATTTGAATATAGCTGTGCTCATGTTTTGAACCTGTTTAGCTTTATATGGATAACTTCTGCTCGTCCTACATTTTTACTCGTGTCTGTAGTAATCGTATGTCACCATCTACTTTTCTTTAAGGATGCCTCCAATAATCAGCAGGAAGAGGCCAAACAAAGGTATTTCAATGAAATGCAGTCTTAATAACTTAAATTATTAGAAATTTAAGAGTGGTATGTGTTTAACATAATTTACATAATCTATAGATTGCCCAGATGCTTACTAACAGTATAATATAAATGAGTTTTGATTACAAATCTTGAAACAGGGCTATGACAATGACTTGTCAATTAATTGAAAACTATTCCTTTCTATTGATATTTCAGTTTTCCTCTTAAACAATCGTATAATAACGCTGTGGCGGGTAATACTGAGAGTGTTTTAATTTTTTTCATAGAGAACAGGACATGAGAAACTCCATACTAGCCCAAGTTCTTGACCAGTCTGCTCGTGCCAGATGTAAGTGTTTTTCTTCAAAGTCTTTGTTTAAAATGTCAGTAAATCCCCCATCTGTATGTTAAGATATTATTTTAATTTTTTTTAAGGGACAAAACAACAACTACTTGTTTTTCATATTAAAAATGGGCATGTACTAAATATATATGTTTTTTGTTTCGTCCAAGAAGTGCAGGTAATTTGTCGTATTTTCTTTCTGTAATTTTTGTTTTTAGAGTAGTAAATATTATATTAATGTGTTTTCAGTGAGCAATCTTGCATTGGTAAAACCTGAGAAGGCCAAGGCTGTAGAAAACTATCTTATTCAAATGGCTAGACTTGGACAGTTAGGAGCAAAGGTAAGAAGAAATCATTCTGATGACCTAAGTTCATATACAGTATGATTGTTTTCCATGTGAATGCATAACAGTCAATCTCTTGGTCTTCCTCTGACAGATTTCAGAGTCTGGCTTGATTGAGATTTTAGAAAAAGTGAATCAACAAACAGAAAAAAAGACGACGGTCAAAGTAAGTTTCACTCGTGGCACCTATTCTGTGTTTAGTATCAACACTATGTAGAACTTATTCATTTACTGTCTGCATTTCAGTTCAACAGACGGAGGGTTATGGACTCAGATGATGATGATGATAACTAATCACCAAATTGAGCCCTAGAATCGGTCAGACATGGATAGGTTTTACTGGAGTCCAACGGCATCTTTGACAAGCTGCATCCAGGAGACATCAGAATTCTGACATTTGTAAACTAAAATACATGCGGTGTCTTCTTTCTACAAATGTGTACTGGTTCAGTGGTTCTAGTTCCCCTCTGCCAGATCATTGGCACCTACTTTCAATTTTATTTTTTACGCTCCGAATGCTGACATCTGTTCTTTAAAGACAATAAAACTAGATAAAACTGTAAAAAAGTACTCCAAAGATACTGTACGTTTTTATCTAGACTGTTTTATGAACAGATTGATGGATGTTGCACTTGGATATTTTCTCTTCGCTTATGTGTCTCAAAGGTTTGCAACAAAAAAAAGTGAAAAAGCCTTAAAATAAACCTGTCAATTGTAAACTGCTTCCAGGGCAATGATTTGTTTGGCTGGCTTCCTGTTTTTGTTTCTAGATTTATTTGGAATGAAATGCATAAAGGTAAAACTGTGATTTTTATAGGTAACAGTATACTGTCTTGAATTTGGTATCATTAGTGGCATCACTAATGTTTGTACAGTGTACAACGTTGTTAAACATCGCAGTATATGCAGAAAACATTTTGCGTGAAAAGAACATCCTAAACATTTACTTAAAATCGGCTCTGGAAATGATTGGCAATGACACGTTGAGTGAATTGCCGTGCGTGAATTACATAGTTGCGATTATTTGCTAATCTAACAAATAATGGAGATATTATTCAACTGTGTTACAAAAGTATACTGTATCTACAGCGAGTTCTGGGGTGGGATGGCCCGTGTCTTTGACACATTTTCGCATGACGGTGGTCAGACGATCTATCATTGGTTATATCCTCTCCATCGGCCATGCCGCTTATCACTGATTGGTGGAAGGGGAAATCACATGTTCCCCACCCACCCAATCGACGGCGATTCCAAGAGGCTCGCTGACAGATGAAGTAGGCTAACCCGATTTAGCGTCAGAGGATTTTTTTCTTCTTCTCGTGTTTTGGAGAGTTTAAGCTGCACACTTTACATACAAACCCGAGGTTTCAAAGGTAGTCAGTAACGTCGAGTATGGAAAAGCCTAATATAGTCACATGTACGGCTCCCGTGAATATAGCTGTCATTAAATACTGTAAGTATGTAGCAGTACATGAATGCTAGGATGCTGGTTAATTCACCTTAAAGTAACTAAATCCTGTCATATCGCCAGTGCATGTGCTTTTGTTGTGATGATGCTGTTCTGTGTATCAGTTTATTGTATACGAATGGTTAGATGTTGTGAGATTGACAATTCAAGTACAATTCACCGTGTTTGAATTTCAGGGGGAAAGAGAAATGAAGAATTAATTCTACCAATTAACTCGTCATTGAGTGTAACTCTGCATCAAGACCAGGTATTTTTAATCCGGCTCTGCATATATTGGCTGCTGAATAAACGTCTTATCATTTTAAACGTAAAAAACAAACAAACAAAAGAAATAGTTTTTTTTAAAGTTCCTTTTCACCTGTTAACTATAGATCTGTAAATATTTAGAACATTAAAATATTCATTTATGATATGGTTTTCAAAAAAAATTTTTTTTAATTGTCTTAAAATAAACCTGTGTTTTTCTTATGTCTAGTTGAAAACAACCACAACAGTTGTTACCAGCAAATCATTTGAAGAAGATCGCATATGGCTCAATGGCAAAGAGGAGGACATCAGTCATCCAAGACTACAGTCCTGTTTGAGAGAGAGTGAGTTGTGTCTTTTCTACATGCCTCCCTCATTTAATGATGAAGCTAGGTTAAAGGGAGCTCACAACATTTTTGTATTTTTTGTATATAGTTCGAAGATTGGCAAGGAAAAGACGTAATGATGGAAACCCCAGTCTGGATTCACCTGTCGTGTCTCACAAAGTCCACATCTGTTCTATTAACAACTTCCCCACCGCTGCTGGACTGGCCTCTTCTGCTGCTGGATTTGCTTGTCTGGGTAAGAATTGTATTAGTATTACAAGTACTACATTATCAGGAACAGCGTGTAAACAGAAATGTGGATTTCTCTTGGAGATTAATAAAGTATCTATCCATCTATCCATCTATCCATCTATCTTTCTATCTTGTTAAAGACGATCCAGGCCATATGTTCTTTGATATGACAATATACGTATACGCTCACTCTTTTTTTTGTACTTACTGCATTTCAGTTTACACACTGGCCAGGGTATTTGGGGTTGAAGGGGAGTTGTCTGCGATTGCACGACAAGGCTCAGGCAGTGCATGCCGGAGTATGTATGGAGGATTTGTCCAGTGGATCATGGGACAGAAGGAAGATGGCAAAGACAGCATTGCCCAACAGGTGGAGCCAGACAGTCACTGGCCTGAGCTCAGAATTCTTGTGCTTGTGGTAGGTTATTTTATGTGCGTTTGAGAAACACACTTTTTTTTATTGATATAGGACTTGCAGACTTTGGGTTTGGAAACAATAGTTAGTAATATTAGGCATTAATGATTCCTTTCACAGGCTAGTGCTGAGAAGAAGCCCGTGGGAAGCACCGCTGGGATGCAGACCAGTGTAGAGACTAGTTGCCTCTTAAAGGTATTTTGTTTCTTCTGTAATTATCAGCAGTACTGGGAGTGTTGATGATTGGTAGATTATGCAGAAAGACAAAATTTTGAGTTTGTGAGAGCATCTACATTTGTGCACAGCACCGGGCTGAATCAGTTGTCCCTGGCCGGATGGTAGAGATGATCAAAGCAGTACAAAGAAAGGATTTTGCCACATTTGCCGAGCTAACCATGAAGGACAGCAACCAGTTCCACGCCACTTGCCTTGACACGTACCCTCCCATCTTCTACCTTAGCAGTGTGTCTCAACAGGTCATTAATCTGGTGCATCGTTACAACAGACATTATGGAGAAATGAGGGTTAGTAACAGTATTTTCTAATTTATATTTTTTTTAAATATTCTAGCTGTGTTTTTGCTATAGTGTACAGTTTGGTATTTTCAATACTTCTTGACTTGGCTATAACTTAAGGAAAGACAGCAGAAGACAAGTAGTGACTAATATGTTTTCTATAAAATGTTTAGGATAAGGTGAACCGAAAGCTTGCTGTTTGTAGTGGAAAGATTATAAATGCCTACAGAGACATTTGCCTCCACAAGCATTTCTGAATTTCTCAGATGGCGTAATGGAGATGTGAAACCACTGTAGTGGTTTTCAAACAGAGTAACAGAATGGTCTACCCATCTGAACACCAGGTTTGTTTGTTTCAGGCGAGCTACACGTTTGATGCAGGTCCCAATGCTGTCATCTTCACTCTAGAACAGCATGTTTCTGAGTTTCTGCAGGTGGTCCAACACTTCTTCCCCCCAGAGACCAATGGAGGACAGTGAGTTGACGACACTGATCTACTTTATGTTGATTAATATGTTGATTTTTTTTTTATGGTAGTAAGTTATGTCCTTTCACCCTCTCTTTCTCTCTCTCTCTCGCTCTCTCTTGCTCTCTCACCTCTATAAAATTACTTAGTGAATTCCTTTCCCCTCTTCCTTCTCTGCAGTTTTATTAAGGGTCTTCCCGTCAAGAGTGTCTCCCTTCCTGATGACCTGAAAAAGTCTATTGGTTTACAGCCCGTGCAAAATGGAATAAGCTACGTGATAAGTACAAAGGTACAAGCATTCGTATTTTTCTTTCATAATCTCTTAAAGCATACACCTCTGCTGTCTCTGTCTGGTATTGTTACAGTTACAGAGCTTGTTTTGTTAAGGCAGGAACAATAGGGGGTCTAAAGAGCTGACAAATAGATTTCCTCACACAGGAGCATTCCACTGAAAGAGCCTTTATCTGTGTTTTACTTCACCTGAGGAAAGGTTTTGCCTTCATCTGAATCAACCATTTGTTGTTAATACAAAGGTCTCACACAGGAGCAAATCTTTTCCTTTGGTATCAATCAGTGACGTTTTTGTTATTGTGTTTTGTGGTCCAGGCTGGACCAGGTCCTTGTGTTGTGGACGATCCTGCTGAACATCTACTTGGTTCTGATGGTTTGCCGAAGAGTATGTTTTGACACTCTGCTGCTGTGAACAAAGGAGCACGCATTACCACTAAGACCATTAAGATGAGCTTTTATGAGTCACAGCAGCAGGTTTCTCCATTACAGATATATAATAATTTGCCTTTATTTAGCTTAATTTTTGTGTGTTCAAAGTCTATCCTGAATTATTGACCACAGTGCCATAATGTGCTGTTTCCCTAGAGGCAAAATATGTGCTATTTGAGTTTGGTTTTAGCTGATATTTATAGGTGTTAAGCTGTTGGGTCTTTCCAGTTGTAAAAACATACTGAGTGTTATCTGTAAATGTGACAGTAGGATTATAAAAACATTTTATTAACACATTAAATTGCCTTAGATTACTGAGAAATCTGGAATTTTCCGGGGGGTAATGTACGTAAGAACCTTGTGAATCATACTGTGTATATATATTTCCCTGCAGCATCCCTAAATGACCTGCTTACCTGAGGCTTCACACAGATGTGTAGGTGCATTGTAAATAAAATATGGTATATATTTTTGCAGTTTTGGGAAACTTGTCATACATATTGTGCTCATATTGTATCAATTTATCCTCCCAACATTCTCTTATTAAAGTTATTTTACACAATCTCTTGGTTTCACAGGTTTGGGTGTTTGTTTTTGTTTTGTTTTTTTGAGGTATTAGCGCTTTTGTGAGGCGGTTTTTCAAACTAATGAAAGAAAACCAGATTATGTAACAGAAAAATTGCCATTGTATTAAAGTCACCCTTTTAATCGCGTTGCTTAAATTCAATGACACACCCAAGTGTTTTATATCAGCTGTCCGCTTCCATGACCCTTCAGTCCTGCGCCTGTCGGAAGTGACGCCAGAGGCGGCCACGCCCACTGAGCTGCTGAGCTCCAGGCTGGTAAACACGCTCACTTCCTGGTAGGAGCCAGAAACGCTTCACGCGCTGACAGTGGCGTGCAGACGGGTCGCACAGGTGAACACGATGGGGAAAATAGAGTGGGCGATGTGGGCTAACGAGCAGGCTCTGGCCTCGGGTCTAAGTGAGTAAACCTCTGTTTAAAAAGTTTTTCCTGTTTAATTATTGAGCGCACACGCTTTTTAATGAAAACTTTATGAAAACTATCTGCTGGGAAAATATAGATCTTGATCTAAAATGGGCGGGTAATACATCATCTGGAATTGTAATTACAGAAGTATGCTTGACGTATACATGAGCTTTATCTTTAAATCAGATTGTTTGGTGCTGAACACTCATCTTCCTCCTTCCTCATTGCAGTTCTCCTCACTGGCGGTGTGGTTGGGGTGGCCGGCCAGTTCAGAGGCTGGCAGTTTGCTGCTTACGCAGTGTATCCTCTTTAAAAAATCTCACATTACACCGTTTTCTTAATTTTCCTTATTTTGACCATTTATGTTACACTCAAATAGTCAAAGTTCATGTTAAATTCAAGCATCTATTGTAATCTATATTGTAATTTATATTATTTGTATTTTAAACTATACTTCAACCATTTCCTCTATCTGAAACATTTTGTTAACCATGAACCACCAAAGCTGCTCAGGATCACAGATTTTGAATCAAATTTCCCCTAATTGACCCCTGATAAGTCAATATTTGCAATGAAACATCCTTGATAGTCTTGCCAGTGCTGCTGGAGTGTTGGTGTGTCTGCTCGAATATCCCAGAAGTAAAAGGTCCAAGGGTACGAGTGTGGAGAGGCCGTAAGTGTTTCTATTTTTATATAATAAAGTTTTTTTGTTTGTTTGTTTTACTTTGCTAGGCTTACATGAAGCTTATCACCCAGCCTTCTTTTTTTCAGGGGCCAGCACTGCTTCACTGTGTGTGTAAAAGCCTTTGGACCTTTGACAAAGAACTACTATGTCAGAGCGGTTCTACACGCTGTGTGAGTCTATTATACATTTCATTTCCTGGACAACATTCTTCACAACAGACAACAGACAACAATCCTTTTCTATCTTTGTTAGAATCTGTGTTCCTGGAGGTTTCATGCTTGCCACCGTCCTCGGATGTGTCTGCCTTGGCATTGCCAGCATCATTTATCTTGTGGTAAGGTTTTTTTTTTTTTAGAACTTGCTATGATCTGAAAAAGAACAGTTTAAATGTTGTAACAAATGTAAAGTGGGGACATGAGACCGAAAGCCATCTGTAGGCAACAAGGAAGACATTTGGTTAGTTGAGACATAACCTGAAAGTTGCGAAATGTAGGTCGTCAGGGAAGTGTTTGACTCGATCTTGCTTTCCTTATCTCTGACTTGCTTTGTAGGCGGCCATCCGGGGTGAGCACTGGGAGCCCATTCTCCCAAAAAAGGAGATCCGAAATCCTGTTCCGGACAGCATCAAGAAACCCCCAGAGAATCCACCGCCAAGGCCTCCAGCAGAGACTCGCAGGAAACGTGTGGACGACCTGGAGGCAGCAGCATATGACAACCCGATTTCTGTCACTGCCAATGAGTAGCCAGCCCAGAGCCCTGCCCTTTCTGCCTGACAACCATCAAAACAAGGTCAAGTCTGGGCTACTAACAGACCAGTGAATAGTTACCTGAAGTTAGGTGAAACCTAGAACATGTTTGTTCCACACCTTCATATCTCAGGCAGCAGAAAAACATGAAGGAAATTTGCACTGATAAGTCAATGAAGGCGCATTAAAGTGAAGGTCATGCATTTTTTCCTAAAATAAATAATCTTTACAAAATTAAAGGGATAGCTGTTCATTGCATTATTGCTGCTTAGGGACATCTTAGGTTCAACCAGGACAGGAGTGTTGATCCAGCTGTGCTGAATCCATTTTTTTATTGTCTTGCCGGGATGGATTTTACAATATTGTTTTTACATCTTAAACATGTTTGGTTTTGTATTATTATTTTTGAATCTACTGTTATATCAAATCACTGTTTCCTGTATTGTTCTTGTTAGTTGATATTATCTGTTGTTATTCCTTTGAAATCTTGTAAATAAAACTCGTGGTCTGAATCGAGACATGTTAGAGGTTTTTACTTGAACAGTAAATAAGAGGGGAAAAAGACGAATTTAGTAATGAGATGTGCAACTTCCTCTTTACACATTGACAGAATTTCAAGACATGAGAATTTCCCTTTCAAATCCCCAGAGCCTATTTTAGCACAGTGCAATTCTTTGTTCTCTGCTCTTATGCTCCTGGAGTTAACTTCTGGTTGAAAAACATGTTCGACAAGATTACTCACTATGACGTTTTGCTGCTAACAATTACGGAGGTACGGAAGAGTATTAGGGCCACCCATGAGGGAAAAAATGAGAGGAGGTAGTTTTTTTGTTTTTTTGTTTTTTCATCATGCACTTCGAGAAAAAAGTCGAAACGTCGGGAATAAAAAGTCGAAGGGAAAAATTGTCGAAATATAATGTCGAGAAATAAAGTCGACCTTTTGAGACTAGAACAACCAGCGCACGTGACTGCTTCTACAAAATGTCGTGCAGGCAGTTAGATGAACTGGTGAAACTATAATTCGGACTCGGCTTTAGTAACAAAGAAATAGTTTCTCTTTTAGCTCACAAGCACACTGTAGTTATCAGTATTAGGACTTTGAAGAAACTGTGCCGAAAACTGCGACCGTTCTGAAGGATAACCCACACAAGCTCGCAAGAGAAGGCCTCATTCGTGCACGCTGACATAGCGGGTAATGGTCAAATGCAAGGCTATCCATGGTTGCAACTGCAAGCAGAAGTTCATAGGGGATATGTCGTATCACAAGATAGGCATTTATTCAAGTTCATTCATCCTGAAGGTGTGGAGCTCAGGTGGGCGCGTCGTTTGAGACGCAGGCATTACAGCACTGACTGTTTTCTCGACAGTGTATCTCGACTTTATTCTTGACATTGTATGTCGACTTTTTTTCCCGCGACATTTTGACTTTTTTTTCTCCAAGTACACGATGGGAAAAAAATCTAGCTCCTCTCTCTCTTTTTTCTCTCTCTCGTGGGTTAATACTGTTCCGTAAATACTGTTCCGTACTGCACGACATTTTGTAGAAACATGGTTGTATAGTCTCAAAAGGTCGTTTATGTTTTCGACATTATATTTCGACTTTATTCTCGACATTATATTTCGACGTTTTTCCTCGACATTGTACTGTATTTTGACTTTTTTTTTTCTTGACATTTCGAATTTTTTCTCGAAAAACTTCCTCCTAATTTTTTCCCCCCCTCATCGGTGGCCCTAATATTCTTCCGTAGATTAATGGTACCATCTTGTGGTAAAAAAAAATTACTACACGATCATGGATTCAAGAGTTTGTTTCTACCTCGTTTTACAATTAATGCACAAAATATAAGGTTAGGTCAGTTGTTTCAAACGTGAAAATAACGTGTAAATGATGTGATTTCTATTGAAATGTGATAGGAATGAAAACAAAAGAAACTACATACATTGTGTTATTTTAGTTAGCTATTATGCTACAATATAATACAGTGCTAACTTTCACAACTTCTTGACATTGTATTGAATAAAATGGGTTTAAGCAAAATAAATAAATAAAAATAAATCATGGATTAAAATAATAACTGCTTGTGTTACTGTGGGGATGCCACTGGAGGGCGGTAACAAACCCATCATACCAAGTTAGGCAAACGAAGAAGATCGTTAGGTCAGTCGTTTTGGTGTCTTTCAGCCATATCAGCCAACCACGCACTGTTTACTTTACGAATTTTGAAGATATTAGTCAAAACATAATGTCAACACGGGCTTTGCGTAGACTGAGAGGGAAACAGAGGGGCCAGGAAGCTTTGGACCCCACCGATCTAAGTTTGGGCGACAGCTCGGAGGAGCAGGCTGAAGAGGATCAGGTTGAAACAGCTAACGTTGTTGCTCCTTCAGACAGAAGAGGCACAAGGCAAAAGGAAAAGAAAAACAAGGCCCAGAAAAACTTCAGCAATCTTTATGAACTGGTAAGATAACAGTACAAATATCCGCCACTTGTGAAGTGAAGTTACTGCGTATACCTCGCTGTACTGCATTGTTATCATAGGCTAGCTTGTAGTTTGTTAAAGTGACATAAGACTTAGCTGTCACTTATTTATTTATTTATTTATTTATTTAAAAATGTAGCTTTGAATATTAGGTATATCCAAATTCTTAGTTTGCACTCCACGTAAGTAAAATATTTGACTTGCTTGACATAAGATTTATTTTTCTGATTATACACGTGTAAACACTGACCAATCAGATTGGTTGTATAGTTCCTTTTGTTGATCGGTGTTTACACGTGTATAAGTGTGGATTTTCAGAGATACTAGGAGCCATATTTAAATCAAGACATTAATATTTAAATCTTCTCTATCTATAATTGTGGCTAGCTATCTAGCTATCTATCCTTAACCTGTGCTTTTCTTCAATAGATAGGTGATGATGCTGATGATGCAGAGCATGGCAAGCCTGATGAAGCTGAAAAAACAAATGGAACCAAAAGTGACAGGGACATCGACAGTCAGAAGCAGGAGGTAAATCTAACCTGAATCTAAAAATGATCAACAAACTTATTTTGGTTTGATTTAATTTGAATATATAGTCCCATATTAACCTGTTACCACAAACAGATTGTTTCTGAGGACCGAGTTAAAAAGAAGAAGAAAAATAAGAAGAAAAAGAAGACAAACATAATATCAGAAGCTGGAGAGGTAAGTACATTCAGAAAGGTTTTCTCTATTTGTTTACCAAATACCCTTGTTCCACTATTTCAATTTATTTGTAATTCAGTCAATAAAATGTCTTTTTGCTGATGATCATCACTGTCTCATCTCCCAAAAGCTAATCTACATTAGCTTTTAGAAATGGCATGACAATAAATGATTTCTTTTCAGGAGGATGTAAAAGATGATAATATTGATGTATGGCTGGAGAACTTGGACAGGTCCAATAATCAGAGACTACAAAATGAGGATTTTGGAGGCTGTGACAGAAGATCTGTACTTCATGTGGAGCATAGGTAAAGTGATGAGATTTGAACAAAGAAAAGAGATGAAAACTGTAAACTGTATATTAGATCATAAATACATATTTGTTCCATGTGATGACACTTGACTCACATAAGAAGATCTGCGTTTTGGGAGGCTACAATGACCAAACCCTCTTTAAAGATTATTGCTCATTTGGTGACATAAACTAGAGCTATTTTCATTTCAAATTTGGGCTGTTGTGCTTTCATGCAAACAAAAAATGAAACATCAGATAACATCTCAGAAACAAATTTTGTCAGCAAATTGACTAAAGATAATAGTTAATTAAAATACTAGTTGATGTATGTGGTTTCTTTTTGTTACATTGATTATGTGGTTCTTTTGCTAATTTTCTTAGCTTTATCTTTATACTTTGGGCACCTGGTTCTTGCTTCTGTGTCCTCTTTGACCTAATTTTTGCTTAATCAAATTTTTTTCCCATCTAACCCACATTGTCATCCAGTTTAATATAATTTTCTGTGTCAATTATGCAGAAATCTCAACCCAGAAACAGAACTGAAAAGATATTTCGGTGCTCGAGCTGTTCAAGGGGAACAAAGGTAAAAGAAATATTTGATTGATTGTCTAAATGTGGGTTTTTCACACTTTCTGTATGCACAGTGTGTCCATACTGTTACATTACATACTGTACCGCAGTATATTAGCATATTCACTGCACGTATTTTGACAGGCCTCGTCAGAGAAACAGACACTTTCACCGCAGCACCTGGATGACCAATCTAAAGGACAGCTGGCCTCGCTTTAGCCGCCAAGGTCAGTTTATGAACAACCATTTTGTCCTATGAAGAAATTTTTTGTCAGAAGAAAAGACAGCAACACTGGATTCTTATAAGTCGAACTACTTCCAGTAGGTTATGATTAGCCCCTCTCATGTCCTTTTATGCATCAATGTATAGCAAATTGGAGCTCTTTATTGTTCTGGACTTCATTGTAGGTAATTCAGCCTGACAAGCACATGAACAGCCTTTAGCAGTTTTAAATGGCTCTGCACATTGTAACACAAGCAGTGAGGTCAGTCTGGACTGGAGGACAGTCTGAACTCAAACCTTAGAGCATCAGCATTTGGTACTCCAAAAACGAGCCTTTTCTTGGAAAATGCTATTATTATTAGAATACTTCAGGTTAATAATACTGAAGCTTGATTTGACTTTAGATAACAATGGTCATGACTTGAAAATTATGTTTTTATAAGAAAAAAAATCTTTTTTGTGAGATTTTCAGTCTTAAAGAAGTCTAAAAATGTTTTGCAAATCTTCATATTCCTTTTAGCTTTTAGGCTGTGTCATGCTTTTTCTTCTGCAGGGGAACACCAGAGTTGATGTAGCCCCGGGGCTTGAGTATGACCTACTGATTATCATGTGATCTGCATCCAAGTTCAAAACTGGCTGTAACTCAAAAAAACATTTTTGGACATTTTTGTTTTTATTTAATTGGCGTATGTAGATTTAGCCAAACAATCATGCATGCAGCTGTTAGATGTGTGCGTTGCTGGCTATATTTTCATTTTCGTATAACTAGTTAATATTTCTCTCTATATTTTCCCTCTTATCAGGAATCTCAATGACCTTTCTGGAGTCAAAGAATGGAATTCAGTACTTCACCTTCGAGCATAGCCGGGACTATCAGCAAGTACAGTTCAAGTTTCTGGATGCTGTCAAGTCCATGGATCCCAACAACATTGTGGTAAATCAAAGCTAATTTGTCGGCACCACTTTAGAGCTTTAGTAACATCTAAGTACTCTAGAATAGGAATTAGATTTCCCTGCCACCAGCAAAGGTGCCATCACAGTTAATTTTACTGGAATTGTGTCTCTCCCATCTGGCTCCAGGCTCTCCTGCAGCTTAATCCCTACCACATCGATTCTCTGCTGCAGCTGTCAGATGTGTGTCGCATTCAGGAAGATCAGGAGATGGCCAGAGATCTCATCGGTGGGTTGCTTCTTGTTTTGTTTTTTGTTTTTCCCTAAAACATCAGCTACAGTAAATATGACCAGGACTGTGTTTATTGTGTCCACCCAGATGTGAGATCCATAAGCAGCATGTCTGAGACTGGTGTCGTCTCACTTCTCTCATGTTTAGATCTTTGAAAAGCAGTCGTCTGTATCAGCACGATCTTTCTGGTTCGGTTTAACACTTGGCACTTATGTGACACAACACAGTCCTGCAAACGTTATTAAGTTTTCATGTTTTTGAGGCAGAGTCTGTGTGTTGTCTTGGTTAGGAGGCTTGGACAATAAATCTTTTCTGTCTGGCAGTGGAGAATCATGGAAAGAATCAACTCAATGTATTTTTCATAATAAATATTTCACATATAATAGAAAGCCTGATGCATAATTGTACTGTTTTATTTTCTGGCTTGTTTAATAATTTGGTGCTGGTTGAACTTAAGCATTTTACAGACTAGTTATGCAGAACTTTAAAGCTTTTGAGTTAAACTTATGTCTGTTGTCTGTAGAGAAAAAAAAAAGCAGAATTTATCTATAAGAACAACCCAGGAGCTGCATCATTCCATGGTCAGCCTAAAAGGGGCACCTTCAACATTGTCAGCTCCACATCTGAAATTGACATGTATATTTTGTTTTTCCAGAGAGAGCCCTGTACAGTTTTGAGTCTGCTTTTCACCCTTTATTCAGTTTGACGTCAGGGACCTGCAGACTTGACTATCGCAGAGCAGAGAACAGGTGAGCGTTTTTCATGCTACAGGTATTTTAGATTATCTGTTATGACCATAGGATGAATCTGTTCTCACTTCCCTGACTTCCTTATAAGTATCATATTTCACAAGCCAATACAAAATGCTGTGATATGTTATGTGTGTAGTTTTGCTCAAACTCTGCTGATTGTGCGTATCTTCTGTGCTGGGTGTCAATAACAGTCTTCTTATTCAGGCTGTGTTCGGTTCGTCAGTTGTTAGTGTACTGCATGAATCAACATCTTAATTAATCAAATGAAGTCTGTTGGCAGGGCTTTTTATCTGGCGCTGTATAAGCACATGATGTTTCTGGAGAAGAGAGGATGTCCCCGGACAGCTTTAGAGTACTGCAAACTGATCCTGAGGTACTGGTGGGCTTACACAAAAATATGTAAGATGATGTAAATTTAAAAAAAAAATCAAGAACAAAAACACATCTGTCTGAAATCAAAGGTCATTACTGTCAGGGATAAACAGGTGGTTTACATGGGTTTGTTGCCCACACTCAAAAATGTATTGCATAAGATCACATGGTTGACTAGCTTGGCAACACCAACCCTTTTTTATTAAATGACTAAAAACCTAACAACAATCATCTGACTTGGAAAAAACTATTTAAAGACTAATTATAATGGTTGTATTCACCAAGTTTGATCCTTTTTCCTCTTGCATGTAATGGTTGAGCCGCTCAGACTTATTTTACAAGTGAAAAACAACCCAAATGTATCTCAGTGAAACGACTGCAGATTTCAGCCATGTGCTGTTTCATAGACAACTGCTGATCTGTTGTTCTCATTCATGTTGAAATGAGATATTGTTGTGTAACATACCGTGGCTGAACAATCAGTTAAATTGTTTAAAATTAATTATACGACACAAAACATTTGCGTCGTGTTAACATAACATAAGACAACAGACAGAAAAGTGCTGCTTGCATGCACGGTTGACGTCACTGTGACATGGTGTGAAATTTGCCGTGTGCACATGATGTTGAACACTGATCTCTCCCTGATCTCTTGAAATCCCAAAGGCATTTCAAGCTTGTTTTGCCTGAAATGCCCTTGTGATTTGATAAGGCAATTATTAAATAGCACTATAATGTTATTACTGCCAGTTCACTGTTGAAAAATGTTTATTTCCTTGCTTTTCCTTTTTCTCAGAACAATCAATTTTTGTTGTAGTACTACAGTACTAAAGGCACTTTCAAAGGAAATTGGGAAGACTAGGAAGATAGACTAGATTGACTAGAAATTACTCTTTTGACTATTAATAAAGTATTTTTGTTTTTTTTTGTTTTTGATTGGGATCATCTTATGGATTGTGTATGGGCTAGGCTGACAAAGGGCCGAAAAGCGTATTTGGATTGGCTGTTTTTGAACTCACAAGATGTCTCTTCTTTAGCTTGGACCCAGATTCTGACCCGCTGTGCATGCTCCTGCTCATTGACTTCCTGATGCTGCGGTCCAGAGAGTACCAGTCGCTCCTCCAGCTGTACCAGGACTGGGAGGTACATTTCAGAGTACATGCAAGAGTGTGAATATTACCTTTGCGCTGTTGATGTGTGATTGGTTTATTTCTGCATTGCAGGACTACAGAAATCTGTCCCAGCTGCCAAACTTCTCGTTCTCCACTGCACTTTGCCATTTCTGTCTGAGCCAGCAGGAGGGTGGAGATCATGAAGAAAGAAACAGACACAGACACATAGCTGACCAGATGCTGCAGAACACGCTCATAATGTTCCCTGGAGGTTCGTGTTAGGGGAAGATGAAGATGCACTATGGTTACCCATCAGTCACTTCCTCCTATATTTCTGACATCGCTGTCACATCATTCAATTGTAAATGTTTGTCCTAACCGACTTGTAAATGTGCCTGATACAGTCTTGATGCCTCTGCTGGATTTGTGCTCAGTGCAGCCAGACGCCAGTGTCACCACACACACCTTCTTTGGTCCAAAAAGTCAGATAGGGTAATCTTTGTTGACTTTGTTGTGTGCTGCTGTAAGTCGTGTAGTAGTGCATGTTTGAAATCTTTCTCTGTGTTCTGTCTCTAGGCAGCCCCCCGCCCTGGCTGAACTGACTGTGCTGTATGTGAGAAGGACTTGCAGCCTGTGGAAGGAAGCAGCGGTAATGCTGTGGCTGGAGGAGTCTGTCAAGGAGGTGCTGCGTAGAGTAGATGCCTCCGACCCTCTGGTGGAGGACTGCCAAAACAAGTGGGATGCCGATGAAGCACTCTGGTATAGCGTTGCTGTCCGCATAAGTAGTGCATACTCTCGTTACTGTGTTCCAGGAGGAAGCAGCGGTACCAGAGTGCACCGAGGAACATCCACCGTCACGTTCTTCTGTCAGAAATCAAAGAGGCCATTTCAAGTCTGCCTCTGGTGAGAAATATACACCAACAACACATAAGCACCTTGTGCATTTGTAGATTTAATCCTCCAGAAACGTTTTCTTTTGTCACTTAACAACATTAAATATCCCACAACAAATCTCAATAAATCACAAATATCACTTTTCCAGACCTTTTTCATTATTCTCACCACCAAATTCACACTTTACTGTTAAACCTGGTATTGCACTCGCTTCTCTAAAGTCAGCAACATTTCTGTAAGTTTGCTGACATTCTGTACCTGCAGGAGGTGACCAGCCAGCCTCTGATGGGCTTTGACCCCCTCCCACCACCGGATTCCATCATATCATACACACGACCCGAGAGGTAACTTGAGCATCTCTGTATGTTAAGTGTCACCACACGTCTACAGTATGGATTAATTTGACAATTCATCTTTACAGGCCACATGTTGGTGCATCCAATGAGAGTACACTGTCGCTCTTTTTCCGGTCATTGCTGCCAAACTTTAACCTTCAGGTCAGTTTTTGTTTGTTTGTTTGTTTGTTTGTTTTCTTTAATAATATTTTAGGGAGAAAATCTAATGAATTTATTTTATTTTATGTAATTTGGAAATATCAGGGTACTTTTGTGCAGGGTACTTTTTGGCTTTTGATTGATTGTAATTTAGTTTTCCTGTCATTCCCATTGTCAATGATGACCATTGTTAATGACCTGCTATTAACTAACTAATCAGTTGGCATCAGCTGTTAGTCCTTGAGAAAAAGTGCTGGGGCTGAAATTAGCAGCAGAAAGCACGATGCACAAAAATAGAATCTGTATTGTCATGAAGCAACTGCAATTTGGTATGGTTGCGTTTTTTTTATGGTTGTCTTTTTATGTTCTTATTTGCTCGTCAGGACTGATGAGCAAACTGATGTGCTTGGGGGGTGGGGGTGGGGGGTGGCCTCTAATATTACCAAGGTTACCCTTGAGGTGGACTTCATTGCCTCCAGTATGCATGAAGTCACGTGTTTCGTCTCCACCAGTAACTGAACATAACAGTGTAGGAAATACAGAACGGTCAGTGTTCATATGAGACCCTTTGCTTAAAACCACGTCCGTCATCATGGTCATGTCATAAAATCATGTGATCAGCTCTATAGTCAAGCGTAGAAACACTTTGATAACGGCCACAAAGCTGTCATGCTGGCCAAAAAGGGGAAATCCTCTGTACTAACATCCTCGATTGATGCAATGTTTCCTCCAAAGACTCATGGCCACACTGAATGCCTGACAACTGAGAAATGTGTACTGGAGCGTATGGCCTCATTAGAGTTGCTTCTGTATGCTAAATCACCATGTAACTGAAGAACAAGTGTGGCTGTGTCTCTTTTTTTAAACCATGCCATATGAGTCTTTAACTATCCATACATTGGGTCATTTAGTTGCAATCGCAAAAACAGTTCTTATCAAGTAGTATTTATATTTTGTCAATTCATAGTTCAGTAAACATTTTATGGTTTTTATTAGTCAGCGTTAATGTTGAGTCTTCCTTCATGTCGACAGTAAGACCAGATTTGTGCATGTGGTTACATTTAAAATCACACTTTAATAATGTGAAGTCGTAAAATAAGCTGTCAGAGTTGGGCAGGGTTGACCTTTTGGGTTCCTGTTCGATGCAGTTGGTATTAACAAGTGTAGAATACACTCATCAGCTGCCATCTGCTCTGTTGTGAAGGACGAGCCGAGGCTGGAGGACGGGGAGGTGGCTCAGGCTGGCCGGGAGTTGAATCAAGAGGTGAATCGCCTCATGGTGGTTATGAGGGACATGCTGGCAAACATCAGGTTTCAAGAGCCACCCAGAGAAGACAACCCCTACAGAGATGATGAGGAGTGGGACTGAGAGGAGGAAGACAGGGTGATAATTGACACATGAGGGCAACAAAAGAAATAATGTAATTTTATCAAGACAAATAGGGATAATAAATGTTTAAAACACTGATGAAACATGTGCATTTGTCCTCATGATAACAGAAGAAAGTGTTTGTTCTTTATCTTTTTGACATTTTTTGTGAAAGTTGTTCAGGAATCCACAAATGAAGGATTTGTTCATTTATTACAATTAATGCTTCCAATCATTTTGTGTCATTGCTGTTAAATTAACAGCAGCTGCAGACGGTAACAATTAAAGCAGTAAAGACAATATCATGGAAGACCACAGCCCTTTATTTCACCTTTGCCAAGAAGAGAAAGCACCTAACTAATGGATAAAGCTGATCGTCGCTGCTCGGTAACAGGCCCCAGCGTGGTGAACGTGGGTGATCTGGCCAATCTAAACCAAACAAAACGGTTGTAAAGTGGTTTTATAAAGGGGAACTGTGAGAAGAGATGGGACGCTGAAGAGTTAAAGATGAAGTAAAACGTAACAGAGCTGGACGGTCTTTCCTGAACTGGAAAAATCTGAGGTCTCGGTCCGGACAGAGGGACCCTTCTTGAGTTGTTATCATGCATCGTATGGTCGGGTGTTGTTTCTTTCAAAATGGTTGGCTTGAAACTGATTAATCAAACATGCAAAAATTAACTCTATTCATCAGAGATCTACTCATGGATGGAGGGCTGCTACTCTATTTCGGGCAGTGGGAGGAAGTGAAGATGCACTGCCCAAGTGAATCCCAGCTGGTGTCCTGATAAAGGCAGAGTCTTATAGGCATGTTTATGTTTGACTTAAATATTGCCTTTGTGCTGTGATCCACAGGACTTCATAATGATGATCCCCTGCAAAGATGTCAAGTAAGGATACCAGTTAGAGTCTTAGTGGTATCAATACATTTTCCATTTCAGACACAAGATAGTCATTGACGATAAAGCTGATTAAACTGGGGGCCCTTTCTTAGATGGAACATTAAAAACTGTCCAAAATAATGAACAAATAAGCCTTTATATATGTGCTGTGACCACCATACACTCTCTTTTTCTTTGTCACATGATAACGCAGTGTGACCGTGCTTTGTCAATGGGTGTCATTCGTAGTTTACCTGGAGCTATAAGTGTGCATGTGATGTGGATAGGGAAATACTTTATCACTGTCTTAAAAGGATCATTTTTCTACTAAATAAATGATCAACACCCCCCTAAATCTATATATATTCCAAATTAGCACAGACAGGAAGCACGATTGATATGCGATTTTGAGATATTTTTTAGATACTTCACTTTCTCTCTCTCTCTCTCTCTCTCTCTCTCTCTCTCT